>JAQIXN010001851.1:0-14977 GCA_034698145.1 Proisotoma minuta
CAGGACAGGAACGGAGGTGCGTGGTGCCCAAAGAATCAAATTACATCGGAAGCCGAGGAGTGGCTGCAGGTGAGGAAAAGGATCTAACAAATCTCATTTAAAAAAGAGCAAAAAGGTCAAAAATAAATAAATCTTGGAATGTGTTTCTGTAAGATTGAACTCCACACGGTCCACGTGATAACGGCAACTGAGACGCAAGGAAGGTTTGGGAATGGTCAAGGAGCCGAGTGGGCTGAGGCCTATGTCATTTCATATTGGAGGCCTGAGCTTAATCGATGGGTCAGATATCGAGATCACACTGGAAATGAGGTACTTGTAGAACCCACACGTGCATCTGTTTTAATACTTTGAATAATGTTATTTATGTGTCAATATTGCAGATAATTAAAGGAAACATTAATACATATTTGGCTGCTAAACAAGAACTTTCACCTCCGATAATTGCGTCCAAAATCCGAATCCTTCCATATTCATATCACAGGAGAACAGTTTGCATGCGAGTGGAGATTTTTGGTTGCAACTTTCGAGGTGAGGCTAATGCTAAAATAATGTCCCTTCCCATCAAGCCCCAACTATTAACTTCCAGCATGGAAATGATTAAGTGATAATTTTTGGCATCCGTTTTGGCATCACTTTCCCTTTTACCAAGCCAAAACAATACGTTTTTTGTCTTCCCGATAAGTTGGCATATCCTACAGCCATCCATTTGTTAACCACCAACACTTGTCATATTTTCTTGTCTTGTTGAAATCCATCTTCCTTATTTTTTAGTTCACGCTTTAATAATATTAACGATACATGTCTTGTTACTGCTAATAAGAAAATCCTTAATCTTTTGTCAGCGTGCTGTGCATGCAATCACATGTCGTGCGGTGCACTTGCGATACCGTTCTAATCAGTCCCTGTCCATTGTGTCGGCTTCTGAGCACTTGTCAGCTGGAAATTCTTGATAACAAGTTATCGTCTTAGACTATCTTGAACTTTTGTTCATTGGAGACTCACGCTGTGGGCTCAATTCAATCTGTCTCAATTCACCTCTTTCTTTACTTTGTTGCTTTGCTGCCGATAATGAGATTTTTTTAAGTAGCATGTCACTACAATGGCGTTAAGTTGGTCACGGCATGAAGTGAAATAATAGAATTTTCGATACAGTCAATGATTGTCAAAATACTTTATTCTGCTTGATATCATCACCATATATTTTCCCAATCTATCGAAACAAATAAAGGTGTTGATTGAATTTGTGAATGTCAAATGCAGGAGGACTTGTGAGCTACGAAATGCCTCAAGGGAGCAGAGTTGCAGAGAACTGGGACTTGTTTGACAATTTGTACGATGGGATATGGGAAAATAATTACCTGAGCAGAGGCTTGGGTCAGTTGTCCGACGGTCGAGGTGAGTTGGGGTCAAAAGATATTTGGGTGTGACTTTGTGCTTCTTTGGTTATTAAATTATCATTGTTTCCTTTCAGTGGGCCCAAGCAACTTTAAAGATGATTATTATGGACATGAACGGGGTAAGAAAGAATGATTTCATATGCACACATTACTACTTTTCCCGTATGAATTAATTTAGCAGCTTATTTGCATTACAAAAGAGTGTAATAATGGGTGAGAGCGTAGAAGGGCATCTGGGTCTTATTCAATTACGCTCAAGAGCAAACAGAGTTCCATGTAAAGTCTCGTCTGGCTGATTTTAATATTTCCAACTCCTTTAAATGGTCAATGTGAAATGCCTAGATTTTGAAATAATTTAAAAAAGAGAGAATTATACGAGAGCACACTCATGGATGGATTATCAGATCAGTTCCATTTTCATTTGAACATGTATGACCAACAATAAACTCAAAATGTTTGTCAAACTAATCCACACAAAGTGTAATTTATCACGTATTTTGATTCCATTGTCTTGTCTCTCTCTGAATATTTGTTCCCTCGCACAAATGGTAATAAAGCAAATGAATGCTCAAGATTTTTGAATCAGACACTCCAGATGAAAATCCGTGTGCTAAAGGACTTTTCTTTTGGTATAGGGAAGGGGTGGGTGGGTTGGATGAAAACGGAGAACAAAAATGAGTCTAATCCTCTGGAAATCATATTCAAATTTGATTCAGTTCGAGAGTTCAGGTAATATTATTATGTCGTGTATAGATAACAATCTAAAATGTAAAATCATCTTTAAAATCCATAATGATTATTTTTTCAGTGCTGTGCATATTCACGCTTCAAACCAATTTACCAAAGATATTCAGGTATGCAAAACTAATTTCTCTAATTTAAAAAAAAAATTATAAATATATTTCAGCATATAAAATATTATAAAATAGTTTTGATGCCTGATATTTGAAATGACAATAATTCTGAATGTTTGAAGATCATTTACATATAAAAGTCTAAAGAATTTTAATGGGAAGACGTTGAGTTTATGTGGGAGAGTGTCGTAAACTGAAGAAAGGGATGTCATGAAGTAGTCGTGTTGTATTTCTTATCTTTGGCATTAAAATTAGAACTCTTCTTTCAAAGACTCCGAAAATAAGAAAGAAATGCATTGGCAGTATATTTTTTTATTTACTCAAGTCTCTGATAAACGGAAATAAATGACAGCGGAAGGAAATGATGCATATCACAAGTGAAGATGCAACGCTGCTTATTTCCATGTAGAAGAAAAATGTGTATCCAATTGGATATTAAATAGGAGGTGTTGGAATAGAGCCTCATATTGTAGAATGTCAATTCGAGTAAATATTTGCAAAGTAGAAGAGTGGTTAATAAAATCCACATAAATGTCACCATCCGAGGCTTTTATTAGTGTCTTGGGCGAAGGAGTCTGTCCTGTTGAGTTTATTTATGTCACATCTGCACAACAAACACATTTGCACATCCCACCCACAAACAATTAAGGGTCCTTAACTAACTCGCAATTAAATGGGGATTTAACCAAGCAGCACAAAAATGTTTTCATGTAGGTAGAAGAGAAGAGGTTAAAGTGGACAGACGCTAATTTTACCATTCGATCAACTTTAATTAAAGTCTTTTCTCTTGTTTATCGCCAATTTGCTTTGAGTTCTTCGACAACAATTTGTATTGTTAAACCCAATTTATGAGATTGTTTAATAGCTTCCCTTGTGTGTGGTTACAAAACTTGTTAATGATTTTTTGTATTCTTTTGTCTCTTTCCAAATGAAGGTTTTTTCGGAGGTGCGAGCCCTGTTCTCCATTGGAGGCAAGATGTATTCTGGAGAAGCCATTAGTTTCACAACCAAAGAAGATTACATATTTGAAGAGCCGAAAAACATAACTGCAAAGCTGCACCATCGTGTCGGCCAGTATGTTAAACTCCAGCTATTTTGGGCAGCTAAATGGATCTTGATTTCCGAAATTACATTTTCCTCGAGTAAGTTTTATTATAAAACAGGGAATAACTGGAGCCATCAAAATCAATATGATATTCATTCCATTGCAGAACCTGCGATGGGCAACTTTTCAGACGAAGCATTAACTCCCCCACCAAACAAAATTCCTTCCAAAGAAATAGGCTCAATGGCCCAAAGTGATGCATCCGACTCCATTTTACACAATCGAATTCACATATCGAATAAAAATCCAATATCTCAGCCACCCCCACCGCCCACAATAATTTCTTCCGAAGAATGGACTTCCGCCACCATTGTGCTCACTGCTGTAGCCAGCTCCTTCATTGCCATAATTCTAGTCCTTCTTTTGATACTCACCGCATTGCTATTTCGACACAAGTTGGTTTTCAGAGGAAAAATTCCTCCAGGAAGTCACAACGGGATATTAGCCCCTCATTATGAAAACCACCACCCTTTGGAATTTGGGGTTGGCCATTACATGACACCTGAAGATATCCGCAAATCCAAAAACTCTTCAGAATATCAAGAGCCCTTTATACAGGATCCTCAGTTTTCCAATTTTGTGGTGGCATCAAACGGTCTCATTGGCCACACGACCACGACGGGATCGTCATCAGGGAATTCTCATAATGGCTCCAACGGGACGGGCCCAAAAATGGCAGAATATTACAGCTGCACATTGGTATCCAATCCATTGGCAAGACAGCAACATCAAAATGGTATGCAGTGGAAATTTTCTTAAATTGTTTTGCTTCATTTAATGCACTGACTTTAATAAGGTAATAAACTAAAACGGGGGAGAAAGTCATCAAGAGACATAAATTCCCATTAGCAGCCACTACATATAGACTCCACTAAAAACTTATTTTTAAAAAGTTATAAGCCCCTTCACTTTGGCTAATGAGATGGGAACAGAAATAAAATTTAGTTGCACCCAAGGAATGCATATTCTTATTCATTCTCAATGTTTGTTTAGCCTAAACTTGTTCGGAATTAAATGTTTAACTGCCCAGGTTAAAAATATCGTCTCTAATTAAATGAATTTATTGACAGAGGGTTGTAACGAGTACGCGATACCCAACGAGCTGGGGAAACTGTTACCTAATCAATTAAGTCCCATGAAATCCATCCCAAGTTCCCCAGTAAATCGACGAGTGAATCTTCAGCAGAGATTTCGAGAGTTGGGCGTGGGCGAGATTCCAAAGAGAAATCTCCGAATGTTACGCAGACTTGGGGATGGAGCCTTTGGAACTGTGAGTCCTTTTACAATCCAATCAATTACTTGAACACAAACCAAAATTTAATCAGTCTCCTCTCATGTAAATGTCAATATTATTTACACAAACCAAAATATCTACACCTTCCAACACTTTAAGGCTTTAACATTGGCTTGGCCTGCTTTGCATAAATAAACAATTTTTTTTTGTCCGTATAGGTTTTCATTGGGGAACTTGAGAACGGTTCCAAAGGGGATAAGAATCTTGTTGCTGTCAAACATCTCTTGAGGAATGCAACAGATAAAGACAAGTAATTAGAAACTTTCTTATTTAAATGCATATTGATTGAGCTGGTTAAAAATAAATCTCCTGCTGCATGATGAATATTTTAGAATCGAATTTGCTGAAGAAGTTCGTCTTTTGTCTTCCCTCAATGACCCAAATGTGACGAGAGTTTTGGGCGTGTGTTCTGATGGAGAAATTTACAGTGTCGTTTTGGAATTTTTGGAATTGGGAGACTTGTGTCAGTTTCTTAAGCAAAACGATAGTTTAAGATCAACAAGCTCCAACAAAAAACTGAGGTACATTCAGTCATCTGTTACATTTCTTTGATATTTTTGGTTTCCAAAAGTAAAAACAACAACTAAAGGATTATTTTCTTATGCAGTTTAAACAGTTTGCTACATATCGCCAGTCAAATTGCAAGTGGGATGAAGTTTCTCGAGTGTCGAAATATTGTGCATCGTGATTTGTCTGCGAGGTAAGTTGAGACATTTTTTAGAATGAAAGAGAGAGAATTTGAGACATTACTATTTGTTCAGGAATTGTGTCGTTGGTCGTGGACTTGTTGTAAAAATATCTCATTTCGCCACAGACATCGATCAATATGCACAAGACTATTATAGAATCGATGAAAATATGCCTTTGCCAATAAGGTAACCTAAAACCAACAAATGTTTATATAAGGTCTAAACCAATTTTTTGTTCGTTAAGGTGGATGGCGTGGGAATCAATTTTTACTGTAAGTTTGATATATAATATAATTCGTTAAAATCCAATTTATAATGATAAATGTCATATTTCTCATTTTTTTTCAAAAAATAATGGTTGTTTATTAAATATTTTTAACAGGGCAAGTATTCAACAAAAAGCGACGTTTGGAGTTTCGGGGTAACATTTTGGGAGATTTTGAGTTTCTGTCGCCATGCTCCTTATCCCGGAATTAACGATCAGGAAGTTTTGCATAATCTGAGGAGACTATCAATTGAAGACGAGTCGGATCCCTTTGAGCCCCCTCCAAAGCCCCAAAGCTGTCCGCGAGATGTTTATCAATTAATGTGTGATTGCTGGCAAAGGAACGATCAAGATCGTCCCACTTTCAGGGAAATTCATAGCTTTCTGGCAAGAAAAAACATTAATTTTGTCCCAGTCCAGTCAACTTTTAATGCTAATGCCTCCATGGGCTCTACAACCTCCTCTTATGTTGAACATTACATTGTATAAATTAATTCTCAACAAGTATTCGTATGATTTAAGTTGTCTAGTGCTTTTGTCACATTTAGAAGAATTATATCAAGACTGACTCAACAACTTTTGAAACAATAATTAATGTTACTTTTGTCTCAAAAATACTCCAAAGTTTAACCAAAATATTATGAAATCTCAATAACTTATTCTCAATGTATTTGTATTGTATCCTTGTAATTGTAATATTTGTACCAACAATTCAGTATTATAATTTATAACAATAAACTAAAATAAATAAATAATGCTCTTTTAATTATTTTCGACCTTGTGTTAAAGGGCGAGGTGGGAAACGCCGATAGTTGTCGTCATATCCAGAATAATCGCTGCCACCGTAATCATATCCGGGCTCTGGGCCGTTTGGCCCTGGCCCTGGTCCCTCATATCCGCCGTTTGAAATGTCATCATAATATGCTGCTGCTTGGTTTTCTTGTTCATAGGCCTACAAATCAATGAATTTTTATTAATTTTAAAAGAGTATGTCAGGATTTTCGTTAATTTCGTTTATACGAGAGAATTTGCTGCTGCAGAAGCAACAACTCGGACCATTTCCATGAAATAGTGTCCCGTATTTTGTAGCATTGTCCACGGCATTGTGACGTAGGAAGGGGATGAATACGGATTTGGAGGAGGGGGCATGTAATAAGGGGGCATTGGACCCATTGGGCCCATGGGGGGCTGCTCGCCTTGAAATCCACCAAATAGAAATCTTGCTTTTCTATTCCACTCTCCAGAGATCTATTAAATTATCAGCCATGTAAAATCTGGGGCATTTTGATAATTTATCGCTTACCTTTTGAGACGAAGGCGTCTCATCTTCCCTTGACCTCACGTCCTTTCCCTGCAGACAAAAATAACGTAATGTACTTAATTCTGAAAATATGATCAATTACAGGGATGAACATTACCTTTGCAACAGACACTAAAAGAGCTGCAAGACACGCAAACTTAAAGACAGTAATTTTAACAGACTTCATCTTTACACTGATAACAGTTATTCTAAACAGCTGGATTTATATACTTCTGGAAAATGGTGCTTTCAATGATACTTTATAATAATGTGAGATTTCCCTTTTTCATTAAGAAAGTGGGTCAAACGGTTGGCCTTGAACTTGATGATGATTATGCCTTTATGCGGATCAGATTCCTTGGCCTACGTAAAATAATAATAACTGCACAATAATAATAATTATATGTTTAAAAAATCCGAATATGAGTTGGGAAGAAGAGGTTAAAACTGAGGGGGACTTGTTTGAGTTGATGGAGTGTGGGGGGGGATAGGAAAGAAATTGAAAGTTGTTGGGGAAAGGGAAATTTAAATGATATTCGGGTCACGTTTATTTTCAAATATCTACAAATTTCAAAAATGAAGTATGGAGATGAAGTGGAAGGAGGGAGCGTCCGAAAGAGGCCCCTCTCATCCCCTCAAACACAAACATATCAAAAGCATCCGGGGAAAGTAAAACGAATAGCAAATCACAAACTCCAAGAAAGTTCTCTCAAAAGAATATTGTTGAGGAAGAGTGATGTTATGTGAGTTGACACTTTGTGTATTCACTCAACCGTCCTTCTTCTCATCGTCAGTGTGTCGGAATATTCATAAGGTGCGTATCGTTGCATATGCCGCAGGGTCACTCGACACTGACAGCCAAACAATGCGTCTGGTATAATAGGGAATTGTATTCAATTGGATGGATCAGTCTTCAGCTGGATGCGTTTATTTGCAGTTGCAGAGGCTCGTCAATCATCCCCTTCCCTCTCTTCCCTTATCAAGTTGCATAAAGTTAATTAGGCACCCCCATCATTTTGACGGATAATTTGATGTAAATAATATCCACCACAAACTCAAGTACATCTGCAACCAAAACACAACAAAGCTCTCATTTCCATCACATTTATTCCATTCATTTTCCCTTTCTAAAGAAGAAAGGGCTTCAAGTGGCTCCTTTTGACATTCTGCTTCTTTCCCCATATTTCGAATGCATATATACACAAGTCAATTTTCCATCTTTTCTTGAAAGGTAAACTAATAATCTGAAAGTTAGCTTTCTCTCCAGACTTTCTCCTGGACAAGGAATGAAATTTCATCTTCTGCTGTCCATCAGACTCTCATTTTATATTGGCTCTGTTTGCGTAGTAAAAAAACAAGTACCTTTGGGGAAATAGAATATTTGGTTTCTATTTCTTGTCTTTTTCAAGTTTGAAATTGGAAAATGAGACGTGCAGTAGATTTAAAGTTGATCCTCTGTTTTGTTGGGGGATGAGATAAGCCAAATATCTCGAAATAGAATTATTATGCATTCTGTCCGGAATCTCTTGTTGAGCAACTTCTTGTTGTCTTTTGTCAACGTGTCATCCGTCTCCTCACAGCCATGCATCCGAAACACATTTTGACAGTCGTCAGCAAAGAGCATTAGTTATTCCCCCACACGTCCCCCTTCACGACATCATAACAAACACCTTTGATAATCAAAGTTTGATTCCTCTCACTTAAGATTCAAAACCAAGGGATGCAAATTCTTTAGTCTCGACTTCCTTCCTTCTAAAAGAGAGGGAAAATGACTGACAAGCAAGATATTTGAATTTAAATCATAGAAACAAGTTATTGACCTCTGTAGTTGTTGTCTATGTTCGGCCTCAGCCATGCTGCTGTCAGCTGTAGTATTACTAATTATAGTAATTGTACGCTAAAAGATAATCGTCAGTTGGGACAATTAACATGGCATCTTCCTACAGGAGAGCACCCTCAACAATTTCCGCCCTCAGGACGCCGACAAAATCCACGCCATCGTCCCTTTCAAAATGCGCGTCCACGCCAAGGACCCTGTTCGAGGCTTTGGACTGTCACACTGTCCTTGGTAATTTGTATATGAGTGGTTTGTTTCCACATTTCCTTTTATTCTGGCAAATTGCAGCGGTGGTGGAAGGTCGTGGTCAAGCTCGAGGGGAAATCGGAATGGCAACTTTAAATACTCGGACATCGCATCTCACCCTATGTCAATTTTCAGATTCTCAAATGTATCACAGAGTAATTACCAAATTGAACATTTTCCGACCCTCTCAGGTATTGTTTGTATTGTTTACACAGCATGTTTACAGAATTGTTGATAATTTTAATGATTGATGAAAGATAATTATGCCGACAACGTGTTGTGAGGGGACTGGGACTCCAAGTCAATTGTTCCTTCAGCTCCGTGAAGAAGCAAACAATTGTCAAATTGTTCCTGTTGTCCGAAAAGCTTTCAGCGAAGGGAATGGACTGCAACGGGTCAAGAAACTTGTCGTGGAAAAGTTTAGTTCCGTCATTCAACTCGTGACTCAAAAATATTATTGTCTTGCTGCAGCCGCAGCTTTGTTAAGGTTCGTCGAGGTCAGTGAATCTGTAATATTCTCACCAAAGTCAATGAGGATAGAATTCCAAGGATCGGAAAACACTTGTATGATTGGTCAGTCAGTGTTTAATTTTAAAATTTTGCTGACTCATATTATATAAATTGCTATAAATCTATTTAGATTCTAAAACGGCTCGACATTTGGAATTGCTTCAGAATAATCATCTTCCGTTTTCACAGCATTCTTTATTGGGAATTTTGGGTGGTTGTCGAACTGCTGGTGGATCAAGATTTCTAAGAATGAGTATTTTGCAACCCCCTTGTGATTTGAAACTGATTCAGGAAAGATTGGACTGTATTGAAGAGTTGATGGAGTCCAGAGAGGTGTTGTGTGGACTTCAGGTATCTTATTGTGTCACAATTTTGTTGTAGTAAGTAAATACAATTTTTTAGCAATTGCTTGCAGGATATTCTTGGCCGTCTTCCGTCTGACATAGAACATGTGATATCCGCTTTAACACAGATTCCAAAAATTGACAATAATAGAATAACTGAGACGCGAGTAAATTCTGTTATTGCTCTTAAACGTATTTTGGAACTAATACCTGTCTTGAGAAGCACTCTTGAAAAAACAACCCATGAATATTTTCAAAATATTCACGACGTAAGACTATTAAAATTTTAGTCATATTTTTTTCTACTTATTATTATTTTGAACAATCCAACAGGAACTCCGGAACCCTATTTTCCAGACCATGATGTCAGAAATTGAGCGAGTTGTAAATGATGAAGCTCAAGTCCAAAAGGGGATGGTCAATATGAAACGACAACGTTACTTTTCTGTGAAACCGATGGTTAATCCAATTCTAGATCTCTCTAGAAAAGCGTACTGTGAAATTATAGACGATTTAAACAGTAAAATAGTTTACATGAATAATCATTGTACAATCAATTAATTTTCAATGTATTTTCAATGTCTCTTTGTAGAATATATAGCCGATCTCAGCTCCAAACACAACATGGCATTTAGATTAGGAGAAAATATCAACCGTGGGTTTTATGCTCAGCTAAGTTTGCCAGGACGGGGTGAAAATATTCCGCAACTGCCAAATACTTTTCTAAACGTATAATTTGACCAATTACCTTAAAATAGTCGATGCTTTTTATTTTTTATATTTTTATTAGGTCAAGAAAACCAGAAATACGGTAACTTTTACAACCGAATATTTACTACAACTAGATAATCGGTGTCAAGTTGTCGTAAAGGAGATTGAAAACATGACATCAATGTAATCAAAGAAATCATATTTATATGACATGTATTGTATTTCCAACTTTTAAATGTATTTTTTTAATATTTTTTTCAAGAATAATGTCTGATCTAGTGTGCAAAATTCGCGAAGATATTTCCAGCCTTTACGGGGTCAGTGAATTAGTGGCTAATCTTGATGTAATTTATGCTTTCACTTCATATGCTTTAAAGACTACGAGGTGTGTTCGTCCGAGCTTTTCTAAAATAGCCACTGCCATAACAAACGGTCGCCATCCTATATTAGAGCTAGTCAAGAGTAGTTCTCCTGTTCCAAATAATACGGTCTGTTTAAAAGTTTAAAATTCAATTTTGGATGTTATGTAAATATTCTATTTTTAATAGTTTCTATCAGAAGATGCAAATTTCTCTCTTATAACGGGACCAAATATGAGTGGAAAAACTACCTACTTGAAACAAGTGGCCACACTTCAGATTTTGGCTCAGGTAATAAGTCTTTCTGAATAATATCCAAGTTTGAGTATGAGCTCTACAATTATTGCTTTTAGATTGGATCATTTGTACCAGCAGAATCTGCTACATTTAGAATTTCTACTAGCATTTTTTCCAGACTTGGTACAGGGGACAATATTGAAGATAGTGCATCTTCATTTGCAGTCGAGGTTAAATAATAACTAATAAACATACGCTCTAAAATTTATTCTAATAAGCTAAAACTAACAACATATCATATCTTTGAATCGAATTAGATGACCGAGATGAATTACATTTTAAATAACATCAACGATGATTCTCTTATCATCATTGATGAACTTGGCCGTGGAACATCAATTGAAGAAGGGACTGCCATGTCTTGGGCTTTGGCTGAAGCATTACTGAAAAGAAAAGCCTTCACATTATTTGCCACTCATTACCTATTTCTCACTAAAATGGAGGATATGTATAACAATGTGATAAAGTAAAAGTTATAGCTTTAGATTCATTCTTATTTTATAGGCATACAAAAGGATAATCTGTTTTATTTTATTAGCTACACAATGGAAACCCAAGAGTGGAGAAAAATACCCAACATTGATGGAAACGATAGTCAGGAAGATTATGACAATCCATTGGAGAACTGCAAATTAAAGTATACTCATGTTTTAAAGCGTGGAGTGACTGAAGTAGAAAATTATGGACTGAAACTGGCCAGCAGCTTATCCTATCCTCCAAACATTGTCAAACACGCTTTGACAATCTCAAAGAAGATAATTGAAAATCGCAAGGTTATTAACAATAATTATTATGGCTATATTTTAACCATTTTAGTAATATATTTTCTTTTAATCAGAAACCTAAAGAAAACTCAAATGTGGAAAAATTGGACAGGGATAAGGCTCTTTACTTACTGGGGTCCCAACTAAAACTAGCTGCAAATGAATACAAGAAAGCAAATATTCCATATGAACAATTGAATGATTATCTGCAAACGCTTCAAAAAGAGTTTTTGACAGCATATCCAGACCCTGAAAGCCGTATAGAAAGCCGTACGGACACTGCTGTCAGCCAATCCACGGCCGGCCCTAGTCATATCCTAGTCGATAGTCAAGAAAGTAATGTCGTTAGCAACTCCCCTGGAGAAAGTCAATCTTCAGGAGATTCCTTCCCGACAGAAATCACTACTACTCAAAATTAAATGCCCTCTCAAGTTTCTCCAATTCGTACTATCATCCATCCAACAGATAAGCTATATAATATTGTTGTTTAATTTATTGATTTTTCAGAGTTTTATTTGTTTTATATATTTTTTAAAAACAAGTGTTCCTTAATCTGCCAAAATACCTAAATTTTATAAATACATACTTTGTTTTATTCTTGGAAAGAATTATTAAATTGCTTGTCCATTGAGCTGGAAATAGTAGAACTTTGAGTTGCATTTTGAAACTTTCTCCCCTTTCTTTAGGGAAAAATAATGAGGATATAAAGAAAGTTTTCGTGTAGGGTTACTTTTAGTATAAAAGATGGATATTTTATTTTTCTGGTCTAGTTAGTTTGGCATCAGGTGTTACCCTTGTACCAATGAATCTTTTTTGTGGTCGGATTAAATTGGCTTCTCTTGTTACTTTCCAACCATCGATTACTTACCCTTCCAAAATTCTGGAAACTTTCTTTCTTGACTAGAGTTCAATGTCAAAACATATTAAACTACAGAAATATTCTTCACCAAATTAACTCAATACAACAAATCCAACAACTTATTGAATTGCCCAGTACAAAGATGAAACGGATTTTTTTATTTATTAAACTTGGACTTGACAATGGACATGACTGAAGGGAAAGAAAGATGACATTTGATTTTAGATTTGAGCTGTCCAACCGTTACAAAACAGTATCCATATTGCTTTGTGACAATCTATTGTCCAGAAATAACTGTACTTGTATCAAAATAGGCGTTGTAATGAAAAAGATACTTCACTTCAAACATTAAATGAGACTTGATCCAGATAAACTTATTTTTTGTTTGAAGATTAAAGGGGGCATGACTCTGAAATGTCAAACAAAGTCAACATTCCCACCCCATCCCTTTATTAAGGGGTGAAACCCCTTTATAAGATGCCTCTGTCCGTCTGTCCGTCCGTTCGCACGATAACTCTCGAACAAATCAACTTTTTCAAATTCTGTTTTTTGCAACGTGTTAAGGGGACATAGAGTACAGACAAGTTCGGAGATGGGCCCCATCGGTCACGGTTAAGGGGGTCAAAAATATCAAAAACATGAAAAAGTCCAAAAAATTGTGTCACTAAGGTTGCTCTTTCGCACGATATCTCTGGAACTGTTTGACTTTTTGGCATTCTGTTTTTTGCAACGTGTTTAGGAGACATTGTTTCTTTAAAATTTATAAAATGAACCTCACTGGTCAGGGTTAAGGGGTTAAAAAATTGGTCAAAAACATGAAAAAATCCAAAAATGATATCATTCTTATGAATCTTTTGCCTGTGGAAACGACGGTGGGAGTCAAAAATCTTAGAATTGACCCCAAGGTCACGTGGCCGAGTGTCCCAGGCAAAGTGAACATTTATTAGGGGATGAAACGACTTTATAAGGTTTCTATGTCCTTCAAAACGGTGACTTCGTTTAAAAATCTTTACGGACAGATGCATAGAACAAAGGACATTGTTCGGGTTAGACGGGTTTCACCCCTTCGTTATGCCCGTTTTAACGGTTTATTTTATCTAAAAATTTAGCATTCAAAAATATATAAAATATAAATTCCAATTGTGACTCTTTTCATAAAATTTAAAAACCCACATAATTTAATAAAACATTGTTAATTCCTATTTAAAACAGGAAACTTCTTATGCACAAAAAATATTTACATTCATATTAAAATTGAATAGACATCGTCGCTTTTATCTTTGTGAACCGTGAGGCCAGAATTTTAATTCTTAAAATTATCTAGTCTTAAAATTAAAATAGATAGTTTCTTATAGGGATCTTTTCAAATGTTAAATTTAGCATTAGAAAAGAAGCTCTAAACAAATGAGTTTTGAGTTGAATTGTTAATCACACGCTCCTTCAATTGATAAGAAATAAAAATTAGTTGGGAGCAGAGTTCGACCGATAAAAAAAGCAATTTAAATGCTTTTTTGCTTTTTTGCTGGATTACCATCAGCGCCGTCATAAACATTGTTGTTCTTATGGAATTTCTGCAAGATGCAATCTAGCAAAAAAGCAATAAAGCAATAAATCAACTTTTTCGAGGTGCTTTTTTGCTTTTTAGCGAACTCGGTTGGGAGTAAGAAGTTATGACTTGCTTTGTGCTGAATAAATACAATCCACTCGTCTAATTTATAAGGTGCCTTATTGAAATATTATTTAGAAATTAAAAAAAATCAACAACTTCTACGCCGCTTAACTATTTTTGAAAAAATGCTGTACCACTTTGGTGGAAGATATTTTTTGCCATTGCCTTTAAATATATAGTTTATAGGGATAATTGTGATAAATGAATTTTTAAAATTGACATGATTCAAACGAGAAATGTCTAAATAATAAAAATAAACTATTTGTAAACAGGCGTAAATATGTAGCGGAGAGTTAGCTCAATGGTGCTGATTGCGACAATTTTTGACCTCTTACCTTTTTTGAGGTCAAATTTCACTTGTTTTCAATTTATCTTTAGAATGAGACCTCATAAACAAAGTCATTTTTCGTCACTTGGACATGTCCTTGTGACGATGACGTTGTCCGATCATGTCCATTTTCAAACTTGACCTTTATT
>JAQIXN010001852.1:0-14968 GCA_034698145.1 Proisotoma minuta
GTTAATGGGATGAGCAGTTGTCAAGTGGTTTGGAATGGAGCTGTCTGATGTGTCTCATGTGTTGTTTGGTTGGAGTCTGGCTGTGATGTGAGATGTTTGGTGGTGAGCCCTTGGCGTAGTGGAGGAAGCTCAACACGTTGGACGTGAAGAGAGGATTGAGGCAGACTGCGACCGCCTCTCTTCAGCTCAGCTCCAGTCGGCCGTGCAAGGACAACCAATCCCTTCACGCGCAACCCAACAATGCGCTGCTCCCACAAACAACAACAACGGCCCTTAACAGCCCTCAAGGGACTAAACACCCCAGCTCCCTTCAGAAAGCATTTATGTCTAAGGGCCTCTTTCTCATCAAAACTTTTCTCCCAATGACAGTGGTTTCTTGAAACAGAAAGCAAAGTTTTATGAGCATAAAGAATTATTGCTTTCACAAAAAGAATAGGAGTGAAAGGTTTATGATTTTTAGGGAGAAGGGGAAAATGAGAAAATGCTCATTCATTCACCAATCTGACTTTCTCATCTTATAATAACTTGTGACACGTTTTTAATGGAATCTATTCCAACGAACGACAAAAGTCCCCACGCTTACAACAAAGAGATGCGACATAAAAACAGAGCAGGGAATTGCCAAGGAAAATGAGATAATATTTTTTTGTTATTACATCATTAAATAATCACGTACTTGCAGTATAAAATATGACGCTAACAATCAATTTATCTTGAAATATATTTTTAAAAGTAGAATCCAATGCATGTAAATTCTCAAACGTCTCATTTGTAGATAGTTATTGAGTTAAAGAGATTAGATTTTGAATTGAAGTAGACTCTTGTTATTTATTGTTAGTAGTAGAGATGAGAAATGATCAAATCGGATAGACAAGAAAAGTGACAAGCTGAGGACACAAAAGTGAGGACGAAATAGACCATGGGCTGATGATGACAAGCTCTTTTTGTACAAGATGACAGACACTTGATGAGATTGTTTGAGATGTAATCTGACAAAGAAATAAAAATTGCAGCAAAATCTCTTGGGTTTTAAAATCAAGTCTATTTTAGATATTTGGAGCAATTTCAACGATGTAGTAATAATAATAATAAATGTTGGAAGGAAAGCAGCAGGTTGTCTCTAGCCAGCAAACTTCCTCTTTGATTGATAAATGGGATGAATGGAGTCCACGGTTGGATGGATTAGTGTTATATTTGTGGTATGTATTGTTCAAATTTCATTCCATTCCACCTTATTTGATTAAATGATTGACAACTACAATGACAACCTGAGACTCTGCTTGAATAATCATATACTTTGGACCGGAGGGTGATAATAATTCAGGCAGAATAATCCTATCAAATAAAATCCTCTCTCAGAAATACCTAAAACACAAAATCCAACACCAAACCACACAAAAGGAGAGAGAATTTAGACAAATGCGTGATTTACATTTATAAAGATAGCATTCCCCATTGTCATCCTTCTCATTGTCTTCAAAACCAAATCCTTAGACACTTTGTTTGCATTCTCACTTTAATTAAGTGACGAAACTCTTAATCTATAAGAACGAGCATATCAAAATCATGTTTGCATGGAATTAAATAAGCTGTTAACTCTGCTGTCTCTCTCATCTTAGCATGAGATGAAGTTTTAACTTTTATTTGCCAGTTAAATCCATACAATGGTTAGCATGAGGCGAGGGTAAAATATTATAACCACTTGACTTAATGGCTTTGGGGATTGATTATTTTGTGAATGGAGTTAAGGGCCCTACGCCACGCAAGTACTTGGGCCTGATGGCTTGTATTATCCTTACCTGTGTCTACCACCATTTATGAGATCAGGATGAGTGGTTTTTGTTGGAATATTGGAATGATTCAATCCAATCAATTGGTGTATATATGTAACCATAAGTTGTACAAGTAATAGTCAGTGGTGTCTATTGATTAAGAGTTTTTAGTGGACGTGGATTGAGAGTTAATCATTAAATTTTTCCACACGATGAGCTTCTTTGGAAGCCTTGGTTGGGGACAGACGGTGGGTGGTTCGGAGTATGGCACATGCCGGAACAAAGGTGAGAAGTTGAATACCAACCAGAGTGGTCATACAGAGAGAAACTTAAATTGGTTGGGAACAATCAACCGGAAAATCTACACATTTTTCAGCTAAACAAAATTACTTCCGCTTGTTCACTCTGTACAATGACTGAGAGAGCCAAATTCAGGCATGCAAATGTAATTCAGCCCAAGTGTTGTGTTCTACTAATAATATCTCTACAACTGCTGCTTTCTCCAAAATCAAGACTCCATGCTGTTATCCCTAACGTCCAAATTTCTAAATTTCTTGTTCTCTCTGCTGTGCTCACTCGTCCAAAAATAAATTGGAGAAAAGAGAAAGAGAGTAAAGTCATAGAATGTCCTCCATGGAAAAAATGAATGGCTTTGGAACCAACGAGTCCATAATTTTGCATGATTTAATGAAAAGTCTCACATTTACCGGAAGGTCGTTGAAATAACTGTCAAGAAAAAAAAAGAGATGGTTTGTTTGCACTGTGATCTATCTATAAATCTGGCCAAAGTTGTCATCACTCTCAAATTAAGTGTACTAAGATGAGCTCATTAGATTCCGATCAAGAAGTCCTCGATGGGAGTCTGAGCAGAATTTTGACATAACTTCCCATAACTCCCTGTACACACGCTTTCATTCACAGCCGACTCTTGTACTGAGCCCTGCAGGGAGCGAGGAATAAAAGGGATCACATCAAATCTCAGTTGGAATTTGACATTTTAAAGAAAGGATAAAGAAAGCCACCGAAAGCAAAGGGGAGGCAAAATCCATGTAAGCCACAATTAAGGAAACCGACGTTACAATTATTTTGCCACCAAAATCCCTTTCATTAAATAACGTCACTCTCTAAATAGTCCAAATATAAGGCTCTTGACCTAATCTCTGGAAATTTTCTTGTAGCAAATTTTCAAGAGTGATTAAGACTTTTATATTGACAAGTTTAGGAATGTATGGATCGTGTGAATTGGAGAAATGTTGGATGTGTTTTGGAGGAACAATGGTTCACCTGATGCTGGGTAGTTATTGTTGATTTAGCCGAGCCGGCCTTTATCCTCCCTTATCCACCTTTTCCATCCCTTCTCTCCGGGGGCAGGGAAGCGATCTTGCACTTCATTATGTAATCTGCTCCTTTGTTTAACGCCTTTTCCCATCCACAGGAACACGGCCAAAGATGTTGACCTCCGCTCTTGCTGTGCAACAAATTCTCATAAAATCAAGCCCTTTAAATAAATTTATTCAGTTTCTATTTCTAACGAATTATTGCATAGTTCATCATGAAGAAAACCATGCTGCATTTTTTTAAAAGATTGGGAAAGCGTCATATTGAGTCCACTCTTAGAATATGTATATAATGGTCCAAATGGTTGTTATTTGTGAAACGTCAATGAGATTTAATATGAAATGGAATAGCAAAAATGTGAATGGCTTAAAATATTCAATTGAAATATGAAATAGGAACCATAATCACAATCATCAGAAGAGAGAGAATCATTTTGCTGAAAAGAATAGATAATGAAATAGATGGGGGTATATTTTTTTATAGAAGAAGAAACATTCCTACAAACTCTGCTAGCAAAAACTAGGTAAGTAAGTTTTGTCTTAGTCTTAAACTATTATTCAAGGTGACCAATAATTGTTTAATGATGTAGAGTTGCACACGCTTCTGTTTTTCAGGAGTTTCAAAGATGAATCCGTTTTGAATTGAATTGAAATCTTTGATAACTTATTTTACAAGATGATTTAAAAAAGAGTTTTTCTCTAAGGGACAAAACAGCATCCCGAGGATTATATTATGTCATGAGGAAACCAGGTTCTGAGGATAATACCCGTGACTATTTGATTGAAGTGAGCTTGTATCTTTTTGGGACCAACACGATCCCAGATTTGTACAAACTGATTCCAGTAACGATTTAACTTTCCCTGAGATGATGCATTGGACAATGCAAGTAATTTGAATGTTCTTTAATGATTAAATTAATTGCTAAAATATTTATAACGATTCATCTTTTGTGTTTTACAGCACGAAGACCCAGCATGAGATTTATTGAAAATGTAGTCTGTCTATAGCCGAGGTGTTAACTACTTATATGCTTCCGAGATTGCAAATTGTAATTTTCAATTTAAAGAATGAGCACATCAAAGGGCTACCATTCCTTAAAATTGTTAGCGAAATATATTCTCATGAAATTTTTGAAAAAAAAATGAAATAATGAAAAAAATATTCAAAAGAAACCCTGAAAATGGCAAAAAATTAAGCATTTTAGCATGTGCCAATTTTTGCATGCTCATTAACATGTTCAAAATGTCAAAAATATTTTGAGATGCTGTAGCGGATAAGAATGCCTAGACTAGATAAAGTGATAAAAATGTTTAGTTATAAAATAGGGGATTTGAAGAGATACAAATCCCTGACTCGGGCTATATCCACACTGTTCTGGAGGTTTTAAATTTAAAAATCTGCAAATGTTGGCGATTGCTTCTTTATGTTAGTCGATTTAAATGAATGCATCTATTCAATTTATGTTTCCTTTGTTGGAAATCTGCATTTTACCTTGGATTAAATGAGTTTTCGTGTAAACTTTCGCATTTTACTATTCACTTTTATTAGAAAATTGTCAACAAATTTGGGTTTCCATATACTTATCAACAGCTATTTAAATTTAGTGTCAATCAATTACAACGCATTTGCCTCCAAAAGGTTATTGTGTAAAATAAACTTCATTGTCATTTTTGTAAAATGGAAATACCCTCTCACAAACTTTTTTTTTTTTAGCTTTCAACGACTTTTTTCATTTCATACATGAAATTTTTACTTGTACATTTTTAACTACGCATTATTAAAACTAAATGTTAATGCAAAACTAAAGCAATAGTAATTTCAACACAGTAATTGATTTATTGAATTTTTGTGTTTTCTTATATGCAGGTAATAATGCTTAATTAACAATTATTAACCTTTAATAACTAATATAATGTCCATTATTTTAAATTAACAAGGAGATTTCAGGAAACGTGGAAAGACTAATTACAGCGTGTCGTTTAAATTTCCAAAAAGGGACCAAGGCGAACCTTAGTGTCCCTTTTAGGAAATTTAAACGACACCTTGTAAATCGCATCTAGAAACGAGCACGAATGTAAACGGCAGAGGCGTCATGCTCTCCATAACCCAACCGCTTGGCGTGCTTGAAGACTTCATTTGCTGACGCAGTGACGGGAAGCGGCTGCTCCATTTGATTTCCAAGCGCGAGAGACATGTTCAAGTCTTTTTGCATGTGCTGAAGAGGTTGTTGGACCGCAAAGCTTCCATCAATGATGGCTACAAATTAACAAAAACCATTTAGTACAAATAAAATAACTCGATTTAATAATTCAAATAATCACCTTCTCCCTTTTCTTTGATCATCTTGCTGGAAAAAGAAGTCAATTGAAGAATTTCCAAGACATCCTTTGCTTGAAGATTGCATCGATCAGCCAACGCCATCCCTTCAGAAAGGCCAGTCAATGCAACTCCCTGAATCAACTGAAGAACAAGATTCATCTTTGCAGCATTTCCAACATCTCCTACAAATTTACAAAACAAATTCATTGCACATTAGTACATTAGTTGTATTCGTACATGTAAAATTACCAAGAAAGAATGTAGTCTTGCTCATTGCGCCAAAAGGCGAGAAGCAATCGTCGAAAAGAGATCGATCACCAGCAGCAAGAATGATCAACCCTCCATCATCTGCCTGGGCTTTGGTTCCCTGCAACTGTGCCTCCAAGTATCTTCCTCCCTTGCTCGCAATGGCGTCAGCAATGTCTTGCGAAAATTCAGCATCAATTCCAGTCATTTCAACATATCCTTTGCTGGCAGTTATTTCACTCAAAACCCCACAGTTCCCAAAGACCATCTAAAAATAACAAACAAGTTAGATTTAGTTTAAAAAAAAATATATATATATATATAATGAGATGAGTAGTAAAATAAAAGTATTGTAACCTCCTTGGACACGGAGCCATCCGTGACGCATGAAAAAGTAATGTCAGCGGCCATAATCACGTCCGAAGGAGTGAGTCCTTGGTTAGCTCCAGCATCCACAAAGTCTTTGCACTGTAAAATTTTACTTATTTAGTATAAAATCATCGGTATTATCATGTTAACGTGTGAAGCATCTTAGCGGAATGAAGAACAAAGAAATAAAAATCTAGTCCGTCGCAGAGAATATTGCATAAGCTGATTACATAACAATAGTGAAGCGTTACCTGAGGTAACATTTGTAACGGTTCTCGGGTAAAAGAATGGTTTTCTTGTACCACTTCTGCTCATGTCAAAGAAGAAAGAAGGCGCAGAGGAAGAAATATCGACCCAAAGCATCACCACCACCAAATACAGAAACCATTGCATGCCATGCCATGCCAACCAAACCAACTGACTTTTTTACTACAACAAACAAGGACATTGCCACAAAGCAACACTCAAATATTATTCCTCCAAATAATTAAATATTAAGCAAAGTTAACCCCACTTCAAGTGCACCCACTAAATAAGTTCCCCTCTGTATAATAAAGAAGATGGGGAACTTATAATTTCGCTATAAATTACACTTCTTTCAGTTCTTTGGGAAATAAGAATTAATTTGAAAAGGAAAGTTTTAAATTGATATAACGATTCATCCCAACATCACAAATGAACGGTAAGCATTTTAACAACTTGTGGAAGTTCAATTTCTTTGATGGCAGTTATACAACGAACAATGAGAAAAAAATGGAGGCTTGAATTTTTGGGAAAAGCCCAACAGTTTTTTTTGTCCAAATTGTATATTACGTAGTTTGTCAATTAATTTGACCGAGAAAGATGTATTGCGCAAAATTAATTGCGTAACAACAACATAATAGTTAATTACTTGGCTGCGCCTGGAAATTATTTACCATTCATCAAAGTATTTGCCAAGTACATAATTTTCTTGTGTAATTGCGTTGGTTAGTTTAAGTGCATTTCTCGACAGCTGCAAAAGTAATTATTATTATAGGAAAGAGTGCAATGTTATAATATTACGAGAAAGGATACAAAATAAATGACATTGACATTTTTACTACCCCTGCCAAACTAACGATTATATTTAACTTTCTTAATATGAATTAAGAGCGAGACAGTTTTATCTTAGCTTACTCTCTAATCCCAAATCTAATCATCTCTAACTCAATACATGTAGACGAAAACATCATTTTTGCAAAATAAAAGCACGTCACGTCTCCCAGTTCATAGGTCATCTTATCAGACCGAACATTAATTAGATAACCTTTACTGGCAAAAACGTCAAAAGTGAACAATAGAGAGAGAGAGAGAGGGGAGAGAACTCAGCTAAATGATGTAGGTAAATTAATTCCATACGTTTAGGGAAAATCAGGGAAGAATATTCATAGCCATCATGAGCTTGAACTAAATGTGATGATTTAATCAAGTAATTTCTATGCGAATGCTTAAATTCTGCCATCCGGACTGGAAAGTGGATTAGCAGAGGGATAATAAAAATCAATAATAATGATAGTTTGCTCCTGAACCATATAAAGTGAAAAGTTGAATACCAAATTACTTCATTACATGTAGAACTTGCACCTGCGCTACTTTTGATTGCATAATATCTCTCCGCATATTGTTATGTTATTCGTATGATGAAAAGATTACAATTTGTTGTTAATGCTATGAGTCCAGTGATAGGGTTAAATATTGTTCATTTAACTCACTCCTGTTTGATTGCGATTATTGGTTAGGTTAGTAAATATTTGCTCTTTCCATCCACCACCCAATAATAACTACTGAACAAAGAATGGAGCGCAATTCCTTTTGCTTACCTAATATTACCATGAAATTATAAAACCTTTAGTGCTAAACCTGTTGTATACCTTGGTGTACTTGAGAAGAAATCGATACATAGACAGAGAGTGCACATGATAACAACCTCGTTAACTATATACTTTATTTTCTATCCATTTTCCATCCTTGCCTTGGTTCAAAAGTCCGACACGCAAACTCTTTGGGTTTTATAAGTCAAAACATGTATAATTAAACAAAAAAAGTGCAAAATGTGAGTTCTTCTAATGTGTATCTTTTTCCTTGTTTTTTTAGAAACATCGCTATATTTTCTATTCAGTGCCTAAATCCAATCATCATGAGGATGACAAGGTGATACTCCATAGGGGACACGAGGCTAGGGGATGTTGAAGATGAAGGGACACTGTTACTTCACGACCTTACGATACGACAAATCGGCAGCAATAAGACCAGTAACTGTGTGGTTCCTATTACTCTTAATATCAATTAATCAAGTAACATCTGTAAGTTTGCATCAACCGGAAGATGCACATTCAGATTCACCAGAATCAACGCTGCCTATAAAATATTACGAGTTTCACTGTCTTCCAACTTGTGAGTGCGATTATGACAAATCTAGTCTGCGGTTGGAAATCAATTGTCACCAATCATTGCCTTCAACTATAAATCGGACAAACGCCAATGTGACCACCACCAACAAATTATTGGGCCTTATCGATGGTGTCAAGACGCTCATCCTTAAAAACTTGGTGCTAGTTACTGAATCTGACTACCTAGCAATTCCTGCTCTTATACCATCAGGAATTCTAGGTCAATTAGAGTTGGAAAATGTTAGTGTGGATCCCACTAAATTTTTCAACTCTCATTTGATTGCCAGTTCCAACAATAGTCTACAAAATATCTCCATCACTAAAGGAGAGACAACGATGAAATCTACTGAGATTTATTCCATGGATTATTCAGATAAATTAAGCGCCTTTGCTCGTCTAGGACAATTAGATAGCCTTGTCGTCTGTGATAGTAACCCTGTCCTCTCTCAAATTATGCTTCAAGCCTTGCCCCCAAACATCCAGCATCTTATTGCAGTCAACAATTCTGTCTCGACAATTTACTACTACTCCTTCAGCCATCTCGCCTCTCTCCAGACGCTCAATTTGTCCCACAACCACTTGACATCTATTCCAAAAGGTCTCTTTGATAAGTTGGAAGGCTTAAAGTCCTTGGATCTTTCCCATAATCACTTGGCTCATTTACAAGAAAATGTTTTCTCAGGACTAACTTCTTTAAGAAAGTTGGATGTGAGTCAGAATAAAATTCAATATGTGGATGCTGAAGTTTTTACTGCCCTCAAAGATCTCCAAACCATCGACTTGGCGTCTAATGAAGTTATCCAATTTTTCGAGCCCTACTTCAAGCATAACATTAATTTAAAATTCATCAACATGTCGGATGCTTGGATGGCAAACACATTCACGGATGAATACACGACTAATCGTTCTTATCGGGAAATGGAAGGACTAATAACAACTCTTAAAAATGTGCAAGTGCTAGATTTGAGTAATAATGAGATGACTGCCATCCCTGAAACCTTGTCTCATGTTCCACACCTTTCTCTCGTTTATCTTAATGGAAACCCTTGGAGCTGTAATTGCAATGATCGATGGCTTCTCAATTGGATGGCCACTTCCAACGTAACCATAAGCAATCCAAACGATACTTTTTGCTTTCCAAAACCAAACAAGGAGGAAGAAATATTTAACAATTCGAAAGGAATCTTTTCTGGCATTCGATTGTTGGATTATATGACAACTTTAGAAGTTCGTTGTAGTGAGAGTGAATTGAGTGAAATCAAAGCTCGTTATGCCTTTAAATTTTATTCCATGATGGGAAAAGACACTGTTCTAACTTGTCACACAAGAATAGCAGCAAATCCCAGAATAACTTGGATAACACCCTCAAAAACTGTGATCACCTTAACCTCTAATTATACGTCTGTTCATCAAAACCAACATGATGAAGATGATGAAGAGCCTATAATTTATCCGGACGGAGCCTTGCTTGTTCATAAAGTACGAGCTCAAGACTATGGGCTATATCTTTGTGTGGCGTCTTATGACAACATCAACATCACCCATTATGTGCATCTTGGAATGGATGTTTCTGTTTTCAGAGATGTTCGACTCATGAGTATTATTGTTGGATTGATCTCAAGTTTTGGATTCCTTTTGCTGGTGCTCATTGCTCAAGGAATACGGGCTTTAATCCTCAGGTACGTACAAAAAACACTTTTAAACATTCAAAACGTTTTCCTTTTCAAGATCAAAAGTAACAAAATTATAAAACAGGTCGGGACTACACTGCATTGCTGTAAGAACGGCAAATCAAACAAGAAGAGTCCGTGCATTCTTTGACTACATGGAACAGAACAAGAACAATCAATTGGAGTGGCTAAGGCAAAATTATAACATGCAGGTAAGACTACTCTTTCTACTATACATACTGTTACTATTATTTTCTAACAATATTTGTTAACACCTTCTACATATTTATTAGGCCAAAAAGATTCAAGACAATTGTATTTCTCAGTTAGAACGCATAAGGGAGAGTTATACAAATCAAACAAAAAATTTGTCTGAATTCAGAGAATACAGTTCCTTACAACTGTCTACTATTCGAGATCAATATCAAGATCAGGTATGTGGAAACACTTGCAAACTATTTCATAGATGCATGCAAACTAATTTGTTATATATATATATTTACAATAGATTCGAAAAGTTGCAAACTATTCTGCCCATCGTCTTGGGAAAGTGAGAGAAAATTACGTTTTTAACCGAAATCGGGTAGGAAAATTCAGCAGTCATCAGCTAATTCGATTCCGAGAAGCATACAAGTGGCAAGCTCAAACCCTGAGCAAAATTTTAGAGAATTTGCCACAAGGTTTAAATTTGGATGCATGCCGAGGAGTGGGAGCTTGCGGACGGACTGACTCCATGTATTTGGATGACGAGGACATGGAAAGCTTTCTTGCACATTCCTCAACATCAAACCGATCATCCCTTAAACAAAGACTTGAGATTGAAGATTGCCTGGGAGATAAACATGAGCATATTTCGCTACTAATTCCTCCAGAATTCTTGGCCTCTTATCTCCTTCCACCACTCCCCTTTGAAACGCCATCAACCTCACGCTCAGCACGAGAACAGGAATTTGCTACCCCTATGACTGATATTTCAACACAAGCCTCCACATCCTCCGCAAGTTGCAGCTGTGCAGGTGGGAGCGGCGACTCCACCCTCGTCATCAGAAAGAATAATAAACCAACGTCCACATCATCATCATCATCCTCATCGTCATCCCCCTTTAAAACCCCCACTAAAAATACCTCAAATATCTGCATCGAGAATTCAGGCAATTCAAATAATATTCCCTACGCAGATGAACAAGTCTGAAATAGTTCCTTCTATGTTATTACCCATTTAATTAAGTTTTTAGCCTAAATACTTTTAAATGATATGCAGTCATCAAAATTTTAACTCATTCATTCAAAATTTTCTAAATTATATATCCAGCAACAACTTTAATTTCCAAATGAGCTGGTAAATGTTGGTCTGGTATTATGTTGTTAATAAACGCATTTCTTTTTTTCAAGCAAATGTTAAAGATTTAAATGAATCAAAAAGCAAGACATCATCACAGCAATATAGTAAAATAAAAGGCGAGTGGTTATCAATCTCCTCATAAAACCACTTGTTAGTTTATACTTAACAATAAATAAGCTCTCTCAATAAACCTTTTTGAGTAGTGTAGAACATTGATCAATCAGGTGGGAAATTAAAAACAGTAAAACTGGGTACTAAATAATAAACATCATATTTCAAAAGACGGATGATGACTATGCAAAACATTTAAAATTAAGTAATAAAAGGAATAGCGAACAATCAATCTGTGCAATTCAGTACATTATAAATGACAGCAAATTGTGAATTCTCTATTGCAAATAATTAAATGTATGCCATTCCTTAAAATCTGTCCCTTGTCGTAACTTGAGGCGAGAATTTAAACTACAAGAAAAAATATAATTGTTAATGTCGGATGTTATAGTCTGGTCCTCGCTCAATATACAAATATATCAATAACAACATTCTCATCCGATTATTTAACTTAATTTTTCAAAAAAAACTTTCACTATTACCCAATAAATAAAAGAAGAAAAAAATATACAATTATAAGAAACGAGAGTAGCTGTCTATAATAAGAAAAAGAGATGTATAATAATGATAATTTTTGTGATGAAGCAAGAGTATTATTAACTCAAAGGATGGAAAGTTTTAAAACTAAAATATGGTAAATTGTGATCTTATTTAGCGTTAGCCTAACTTTTTTTTTTTTAAATTAGTTGATGCAGTCTCGTACTTAATTTCTAGTCACAATTAATTAGCGCCATGCAATTAAAATGATTTCTTTATAATAATTTTATGCCATGTTCCACAACGAACTACATCCATCATCCTTTCCATATAAATATTTTATGCGTTTTTAGTAAATTGTTTTTGTGTTATTAATAATATGCAGTATGTAATTTCATGTTAGCCGAGAAAAATAATAATAAAGAAAAAGTAAATAAACAATTCAGTTGATGTTCATTATCACAAAGCACAGATATTAAAAGGCATTATCACAATTCAGAGTATTTCAAAGCCATTTTTTTACAAGGGAAGCATCAATATTAAAGACAATTTCAAATTAGTTTTTCGAGCACTTTTGAAACAATAAATAAAACAAGAAAAAATTCAGATTTAAGCATTTGGGCAATAAGTTGCCAAGAGGAAAAAAAGTATAAGAGATGATTGATGGACTTCCAAATTGAAGCCAAAGCTAGAATGCAAACTGCAAATAATAATGATAATAATACCTTGTCGGGAGTGCGATTCCATACAGTCACGTTGTGGCCAGAATTCAAAAGATTTTTTACAATTCCAGAACCAATGTTTCCAAGGCCAAGAAATCCAAATCGTAAATCGGAAGGATTGATCTTTTTGTTCTTCAAAGTTTGAGTAACTTGACCCACATCAATTGGAGCTGTGTCCTATTATTATTAAATATGAACATAAAAAACTAATGAAACTAAACTAAACTAATGATAAATAAATAGTGGTATGTGATTATTTCTTACCGGTTTCTTGAGACTTGTTGGCCGATCAAGCAAGTGGCTTGCTGCAGATTTTCGAACGCTTCCACTTCCAGTAATCGCAACTTTGGAAGATACCGCGATTTTGGAAGAAATTGGTTGAGGTGCTGGAGCACTTTGTGTTGAATTCCGGCGAACACGTTTCTTTGGAGTTTTGCGCTCTGGTTGGCTGATAGTGTCTCCATTTTCAGTGGGCTTCTTCCTTCGTCGAGGGACCCCAATTTCAGACTTTGTCTTCTCTCTCGTGACCTTTAAGTACACAAATAGAGAACAAAACGTTGAAATATATAATCCAATTAAATATATATATTATACTCACTTTCAATGGAGTCTTTTTGTCTTCTCCAATTTCACCACTGGAATCAGTTTCACCAGTGACTCGACGTTTCTTAGTAGCCACTTCCGCATCGTTTGTAATCTATATATTTTTTTAAAAAAATAATGATTATTATATTATTATTATACATTATATATGATTATTATTATTGCATGCAAATTAGATAATTATTAATGTTATTAATATGAATTATTTAATTTAATATTTCTTATAACGTATTAATATATGAATTAATATGAAATATTTAATTTCTTTAAATGTAACTTTAAGAAATTGTTCTTCTAATTTTTTGCTAATTTTGAACTTCAAAAAAAAAATTAACTTGATTTTAATTTTAAGTAAGTCTATTTTAAGTAAGTAAGTAAGTAAGTCTAATTTAAAAAGTTCCAGGGAAAAAAATAGCAATATTTTTAACTAAGTAACAAGTGGGGCAGTTTTTTCACATTCCAATTTCCAAGTTTTTTTTTCTCAATAACTTAATAAATAGACAGAGTTCAAAATTATACAAAAGCAAACAAATTACGAGAAAAATTAGAATGGCAATTTCTTAACTAATTTCTTAAGCTAGCTAAATAAACTCATTTATTATAATTTATTATAATTAAAAGAAAATTTAATATAATTTGTAAATACTAACCTCCTCGATGTCACTAAGATCCATGTCCTCCTTGTCGGATTTGTCTCCGACTGCCTCGTGTTCTTCAACTTCAGGCTCTTCATCGCGATCAGCAGCTAGCTCCTTATCCACATCCTCTCCCGCCTCCTTGCGAGTGACGTAGTCGTCAATCGCGGCCACGGCCTCCTTGAAAAGAGCCGTCTTGCAAGTGGACACCAACTGGTCTCGATGCTCCTGATAAGGCTTGATGCAATAGTCCTCAATCCACGCGTAGTTGTTTGAACCAAAAAACCAAACACAATGCATAGGCTTGCTCGACTTTGGCTTTTTCATCTCGCCAAAAGGCTCCGTGATCTTTATTAATTTGCAGTAATTGTATGAGTACCAGTTTATATGAATCTTTTAATGAATGTTTACACATGAATAGAAAAAAAAACGAGCGTGTTACCTTTCCAGGCCATGGAGAGAACCCCTTCATCTTGGCCCTTCAGGAAAAGGAAGGGGAAATATTAAAAAATGTTTGCCAGAGGGGGGCTAACTTACCACACCAAGTCCCCGATCTTGATTTCCTCCTCAGTCATCGTGGGGGTGGTCTTAATTGTCAATTAAGATGCTTGATAATTAATTGTTGGCAGAGCGTTGTCTTGTTGATGCGGAGAGGGAAACTTCACTAAACTCAACTCTTCAGTAACCCGGCTACTGGCCAACCAATCCCAAAACACCGCCAACAGACAATCCCCTAGGGCATCCATCCATCTCGTCCCCCACGCCGAACGGAGGGGGAGTCCCCCCCACCACACCCCCTCCCCCACAATACCTAAAAGACAATGACGACATTGGTGGATCCTCTAGGGGGATATATGATGAGCGGAAGGGAATCCCTTCAAGGGAGGGCATTCAGGGCCGGCATTCTTTCTTTCTCGCCCCCTGTCGACAATGGGGTAAGGGGGAAGGGGGCT
>JAQIXN010001853.1:0-14964 GCA_034698145.1 Proisotoma minuta
TAAGATATTTTGAGAAAACTAAAAATTCAGTATGGAGCTGTAGTTGCCTACACTTTGATACGAGCGGACGTACGCCATCAAATGTCCAAGGCGTGTAAAATATGCGTCCCATGTATTATCCCTAACCAACTTAACTCGAAAAATGGTTGGGACAACAAAAGAATCTATGGAAAACATGTTTGGATTTTTTCAAATGTTTACAGCATTGCCAAGCTACAGTCTGAGGAATATCAATATCATGATATTTATGTATTCTGCTGGCCACGACTTGCTCTACTGTGACTTTGAGAAAAGATCCGAGAAAACTGGGATTGGGCAGTGGGTCCAGCCCCTGGAATTTTCAGTTTGGATTGCTACAGCTCTCACAATTTTGGCTGTGGCTGCTTTCTACATTGGAACTAGAGGAAAGGCGTTCGACACATTTTTATTTGAAATGATCTCTATGTTCCTCAAACAATCAAATTTAAATGCCGCCAAATTAAGCATATTCATCCTCCTTCCCCTTGTTTTGGGTGTTACCTTTGTTTTTCTAAATCATTATGATTTTTTTTTGACATCCGGTCTCATAGTCCCACCAAAATTTCAAGAGATGAAATCATTGAAAGAATTTGTTGAAAATAACTACACTTTTATTTATGAGGATAAGTCATCTTTAGGATACGTTCCTGTTCATGAGATAATGGAGCCTGAATTTAGTCTAAGAAATCTGGACCCCAAACTATTCAATCAATGAGGGACTTTTCTTAGATTATGTAAATGATTTTATGAGTAAATTATGCCGAAAATCTCAAATTTTCAAAAAATTGGTTTTATTCAGTTGAGCCCACCAAATTAAAGTAATTTTTATAGTTTTTAATTTTATATCACTGGTGGGAGGGGCTGGCGGAGGGGGTGGGGTTCAAATTTTGGGTTGCAGTGGTCCCACTTTTTTGCCTCCATTTCTCGACCGATTGACTTGAAAATTGGAACATAGCTTCCCTGATAAATTTGTAGGACAGACATTTTTTTGTTTTTTTGAAAATCGACCGGCGTGACCTTAATCCAGGTCATGCCGTCGGCATATCATTTTTACATAAAAGTTGTCGGATTTGACCCAAAATTGGATATGTTGTAGACGACAGGAATCTAGTTAAAAGTTGAAATTGGAAAAATGTTGAATTGGTTCGTCGTGACCTAATTTTGGCGACATTAAGGTCAATAACACATTTATCTCACCTATAGACATATGGGGTATCGTCGGAAAGATCTCGATGAGTAGGCTTTGATAATGGATGCAATATTGACCTCACTTAATCTGTTGACCTGCAATGGAGGTCAAAGGTCAAATTCTGCTCAATAGCGCAAGACATGTGGTATAGTCTTTTGTAATAAATTTTATCTATAAATATTGATATTTTGATGTGAAAACTAGTCCATTTGGCCAGAATGAAACAATAATTATCTTGAAAATTAATTAAAAACCAGGGAATCTTATTACTTATTTAATTAAATTCGAGTTTCGATGTTTTATTAACTTATCTCCAAGTTTTAGTATTTGGGAACAAATGTAAATTTAAACAACAGTGAACAAATTGAATTTGCAAAGTTAAAAATTCAGTAATATTCCTGCAAAATTTGATTCTTCTTTCAAGGTTGGAAATTTCTGAGAGCAGAAATTACATTGAGGAAGTCATCATTGTTTAAGACGTACAATCGCCTTGTATAACTAACAGGAGTTTTAACTACGCATAAAATGTCTTCAAATTTAACAATTTCCATATTTTCTGGAAAAGGCCATAAAAGATATTGCCCTTCCTTTTTCATCATTTTTAGCTCCATCTCTCCATTTTTAATTTTTGAAACGAGACCAATTTGGAATGTGGAAACGCACTTTACAGCCAGGAAATTTCCCGTTTGAACATCTTGAGCCTGAATTTGTTGCTCCTTTAATTTAAAATTTAAATTGGTTTTCAAAACATTTCAAATTTAAATTGCAGATAATTCTTAATTACCGGAATTTCACTTCTTCCTCTTAAATCTTTATCATTTGGTTCACATGATGTTTGAAATAGCTTCCAAATAACAAACACTTCTTGTCCAAAATATTTTCTGCATCTAATGGCGTTTGCGGTTACAGGTTCAATATAATGAAAATTCCTTGTTCCGGGAACAGTTTTGCATTGTTTATAACGAACCTCAAGAAATGGGGACGATAATGCAATCTCTGTTTTGTCAACGAAAATGAATTCAAGAGTAGGGGACGTCAGATCTTGGCATATTTCAAACATTCTTTCCGCAGTTGTGATTGTTTCACTGTTTGAGAGGAGAGATTTAATTCTGGTGTGCCGCTTGACTACAGCGCTAATGGCATCGCAAGTTGACTTGCCATGAGCAGTTGCTGTGAACGTCCAGTCTGCAGTCAAATCAAAATCCACGTCATGGTGAGTGAGATTAATGAAATTCTTGAAGTTTTTGTACTGCCCCCCGCAGCCATCAGAAACATAGTGAATGTGTCTAATGTTTGGGAAATCTCCTTTAAAGCGAGCCAGAAATTGTTTTTGGAATACGTAAAATGTTGAAGTGATATGGCCCAGCTCATTAGATATTATGCAATAGGTCTTGTATTTTTGGTGCCCATTTTCATCTGTGTAGTGGACAACAAATGGGTGAATAGTGCACTGCTTGTTGACCCAATGGAAACCTTTGTACACATTTTGTATTTTTTAGGGTCAAGGTATTGAATAAAACGGAATTTATCTCACCTTGGATCGCATCTTGGATTAAAAAAGAGTAATTTTGAGCAAAATCAACTGTGACTACCGCTGCTGACCCATTTTTGATTTTCTCTAATTTAAGTTCTGTAATAGCTTGTTTCTGCTTTTGATAAATAAAATGGTGACAAATAATTTCTTTAAATATTTTTTTTGCCATGTCAATGAACTCATCAGCGTCCAAGAGAAGAGTCTTTAGATCAGAAGAATCTGTTCTCGTCCACTGTTTGACAATAATTTGTTCGTCGGGAAAAATTGTTCTCAAAACTGGAAAATACTTATCCGATGGGCAATTGGGACAGTGACCAAGGTGGCAATTTTCAGTTGGTGTCTCACAAATGATGTAATTAATAAAATCATCGATATCCGCACCCATCATTGTGAGAAAGGTCAATTTTTCTTGTTTCATATTTTGAGTTCCATCAAAAGTAAAGTCATCTTCTGTCTGATTTTCTTCTTCATAATCTTCCCCTGAAGCATCCGCATGTTGGAGAATGGCTTCTGTAAGCAGCTTAAAATTTTCGTGAAGTATACAAGTACAAGATCTGTGTTCAGGTGCAGAACCTGGCCATCTGCATTGTTTTGGTCTCAGCGTTGAAAACTTGCTAATGCTTATTTTAATTGGGGTAGCATCATTTTTATGATCTTCCATGAATAAGGCATACAATTCTGAAAGTGGCATTAAAATGTGTTGTTTTGCCACTCTCTTTCTTCCTTCTTCTGTAGAAATCATGACACTTTCCCTCAAAGCTGGAGAAACTCTTGAATTATTTTCATCTAAATAAAAGTCTCTGATAATTTTTATGGTTTCTGCGCTTAACAGTCGTTTACTGGGATGCTTTTCGGGGAATGAAAAATGGCCTTGCGCTTTTCGTAATTTGGATACATTTCTTGCCAGAGCTAAAGGAATTCCGCACTCTTTCATTTTTCCGATTGTGGTACTCTTTGGTAAACAAGTGAGTAATAAGTATCGGTCTCTTTTGTTGTCAATGAACTTAAATTTGGTAGAAATAGTGGAAATAAGGTCGCTGCAATCTTCACATGCTGGTTCGTCTAGATCTTCAAGTGTCACTTTCTTAACTTCTGTAATAATTTTGGCTAGAAGTTGTTTGCATTTGCTTAAAATTGCGTTTCTACTCCGTAACGACTGATTATCAAACTTTGAAATTCCCCAAACTTGAAAAGTTTTGTTCAGCTTGTCCAATTTTCCAACTTTGGATTCTGAGGGGTTGACATCCGAGAATGAGGATTCATTGTCAGAAAGACTGGATCTTCTTGACCCTGCATCGTGCATTGAAACGTCTTCTCTAATTTCATCGAAAAGCCTGCCAATAAAATAATTAAACTCGTTTTAATATAAATTTAACACAGAAAGGTCAATGAAAATATTAAATTTCTAACATTTGGACTTCCAAATTGGATGTGCTCTGATCATTTTCTGGTCCCTGATCACCTTCTGCATCTTCGCCAACTTCCAATTTGTTGGACAACTGCAAAATAGAAATGAATCACAAAAGTTAAGAACTATTGCACATTAAAATTCACCTCATCATTCTCGGAATCCACAGGTTTTTTGATAGCTTTAATTTTAATTGCCAGCGCCGCCCGACACTCCATACACAAATAACTTCTTTCTGACCATGCTATTTCAGGGCAAACTTTGCGCGCATTTGCCAACATTTTCTTGCTGATAATTTGAACCCCAGTTTCCTTCCTTTTAGAATGTCGAGTGATTATTGAAAATGGGTTGTCGCAACGTGTTTTCCCCATGCTTGACTTACATAAATGTGGATCTGTAAACATCATTTAAAATAAATAAAACTAATGCCAGATTTATTTCAACAATTTAATATTTATTTACCTCAATTTTGAAGAACTTTTGTGATCAAGTAACTAATTTTCAATTTTAGTCACCGGGACAAAATGTAGCACATGGGTTTGGTTTGTTTTGATTTTTACACTCCGCGCTAAAAATATTTCATGTCTCACAATAAACAGAGTCCAACATTAAAATCTCTAGATCTAATTTATAACTGCAGTGGAATGGAATTTGGAAAAAATTACCTTTTGAGATATTAAAATAATATTAGAGTACAGTAAGCACAAATTGGAACAATTTAATCTTAAAAAATCGATATTTAAAGATAAGATCTAAAATAAAACACTATACCACGTGTTTTTCGGAATTGACCAGAATTTGACCTTTGACCTTCATTGCAGGTCAACAGATTCAGTGAGGTCAATATTGAGTCCATTGTCAAAACCTACTCGCCGAGATCTTTCCAATGATACCCCTCATGTTTATAAGTGAGATAAATGCGTTAATGACTTTAAGGTCACCAAAATCAGGTCACGCCGGGCGAATTCGACATTTTTCCAAATTCAACTATTAACTAGATTGACATCGTCTACAACATATCCAATTTTGAGCCAAATCGGGCAACTTTTATGTTAAAAATGATATGCCGACGGCATGACCTGGATTAAGGTCACGCCGGTCGATTTTCAAAAAAACAAAAAAACAACTGTCCTACAAATTTGTCAGGGAAGCTATGTTGAAATTTTCAAGTCAATCGGTCGAGAAATGGAGGCAAAAAAGTGGGACCACTGCAACCCAAAATTTGAACCACACCCCCTCCGCCAGCCCCTCCCACGAGTGATAAAAATTTAAAAACCATAAAAATTAAATTAATTTGGTGGACTCAACTGAATAAAACCAATTTTTTGAAAATTTGGAATTTTCGGGTGTAAACGTTTACATAATCTAAGAAAAGTCCCTCAAATACAACATCTGTATATTTTAGTTGGAATTTACATTCATCCGAAGAAAAAGAAACACCAAAGTTAAATAAGCGACGAACATTTTGAATTTGTTTTTGAAAATCCTTTGAAATTCTCAAACTTTATGATATGGTATCCCAAACTTCAATTGGTTTTATAGTGAAAATAAACCGCATTATTTTTTGCCAGAGAGGAAAACATTTCCAGGGAATAAATAAATAATTTATTAATGTTTACTCTTCCAGGAAGTAAAGTGCATTAAAAAAATTCCACAATAACATAATAAATTTGTTTTCTCAATTCTTAAAATAAATTATTTTTGTGTTGCTATAATTTGTAATTATTTAATGTAAATTTTTATAATTGTACACTAATTCATATGAAATGGATGAATCATTGTAAACACTAAACAACTTGCGCAGCAAATTCCAATAATAAACAATAACTCCAGAAGAATTATGGAATGGAATCTACGCCGTTAAACTAATTTCTATAAATTTTACATTCGTATGAGCTTAATGAGATAAATTCCAGTTTCAACTGATTTTTACAATCTGTCAACTAAACTTTATTCAAATATTACAAAAATCAAAAATAAATGTACAATATCACTGTGAAATCAATTCAAATAAAAATATTTAGTTCCCTACTCCTAAAAAGTAAGCAGAAGGTTGATACTATTTTCCTGTATCGTTGAAAAATAATAGTTCATGCTGTTTTTATCAAAGAAGTAGAACCTGAAGCCGAGGAAGCCAACATATTGCCTAATTGGCTGCAATGCATCAATTCTTTTTATCAAAACCTTGTTCCTCTCAGGATTTATCCCTTTTTTCAAATTATCAATTGCCCCTTTTGCCTTCTCATGTATCATAATTACCACCGGAAGTAGAAGCATCAGTCCCAATGACGTTGAGATTGTCAAAAACGGAAACATGAGGTAGAAGTAAAGGTTAATATTTGGATCGCTGAAGAATCTGATGGTAGCAAAGAAAAGGAGGCAGCATATCACTTTTCAGAAAGTTGTCAGAAGAAATATTGTAGATTCCAGTTCTTCGCCCATTCCGTAAAATAGAATCTGCATTTGAATAGAACAGAAGTAGACTGCCTCTGCTGCTGCGTCTTTACAATTAATACTGTTCGGATAAAAATGGCTTTTAAAAAGCATTTAACAACAATTAAGCAGCTAAAATGTAGCCCAAGTAAGGGATTGCTTTCTTGCATTTTTTAATTGATCACAAGAGTAAAATTTGCAAGGAATGGATATAAAATTTTCGGTTAGAAATCGAAACGAGTTTAGTGCATTTTCATTTAATCGTAAGCATGTAATTCTCATCTTATCAACGTAAGTTTTCTAAACATACCCAATGTGAAAAATTGAGGTTCTCTTAGAAATCGTGGAGAATCGTTACGATTTCGTAAAATCGCTGAATTTTCTTAGAGATTTCGCAAAGAATCGATGGCCAGTTAGCTTTTTAATCGAGAAGAATTCTGCGCGATTTCAAATCGAATCTTGCTTGTGCCCATTTTGTAAGAGGGTCAAGGAGGAAAAAAGGTCAAAAAGTACATGAAAATTTCGAAAAAACGTTGTCATTTATATGGATATTTTGGCTAAGAAAACGACGGTGTCCTTCAATAATCTTAAAATTGATTCCAGGGTCACGTTGAAGACAGTCCCATGCAAACTGTTGCTTTATCAAGGGGTAACAACTTTGGCACGTAACTAATGTCAAATGGTTATGGTGGCAATGCAATGTTAAAATGGTGACCTCTTAAAATGATCTTAACGGATAGATTGACAAAAGAACAATGTTCAGCTTTGCAAACGGATGTAGGGAAAAAATATTTAATAATCCCAGACTTGGGCTAATAAATTTAAATTCAAGTTCTTTATCCGAATCTGACCTTGCTTTATATATGGTGTCAAGCATACGGAGATTCATTTGAGCCGGAATTACTAGAAGTGTGGCCAGATATGGTATAATCCGACAAAGTTCTCCGAACAATGGATACGACAACATGACCCGAATTATTTTGTCCGGTACCCAAACCCAGAATTGTTTCCCTGGATTAAGCCCTATTGCTGTATACACATCTTTGAGGAGCCATTGAAAAACGTCTATTTCCAAAATAAAAACGGGGACAATGACACAGGGGATAATTGGAATTGTAATTTGTGGCACGGTTTGTGCTGTCATCATTAGGATACCTATTTTTAAAGATTATCATTTTTTATCCAAAACCATTTTTTTGATAGCATTATCCTTATAAGTATGTTCTTAATTACAGTTTTTTTGAAATCAAGCGATATTAAAAGTTTTCAAGCTCAAAATAGTTATAAACCCGATTTTTTGAGCTAATCTCGATTCTTTTATCATGTGCACAGTAATAAAATTATCATACCAAACCAGTCGAGTTGCCCATTATCCTTCAGACTCGGAACAGCAATTTTTTGTTTTTTAAAAAAGATTGGTAGCACCGTTTTGCATATTTCTTTAACCCATTTTGGACGATATTTTTTCCTTTTGATTTTTAGTTTTTCATTGAGAATAGGATTGTTGGAGACTCTGTTGTAAACTTCGTATATTTCGTTCAGTTTGTCAAATCCCCGAGTTCTGGAAAAAAACATTGGAAGATTGTTAAATCCAGATGTTTAATCAAAATTCTACCTGAACATGTACTGAATCCAGAGCCAGATTCCGAAAACAAAGCCACCAGCCAATAATTGACAGCTGTACGATAGTAACAAAAAGAAATAGATTTTTGGTTTCAATTTCAAAATGTATTGCCGAATGAGGGCATAAATGCAACATGCCGAGTTGATGTAAAACACGACAACGACGATTACAAAGTCCCAAGCCCAATATTTTTTACGGTCCTTGGCAACAATGAAATGTTTTGTTAGGAGATCAAATGTTATGGGTATTTTCCATGGGAACAGTTTGCGATTGATGACATGGCTAATTGCGACAGACAACCAAGTTAACTCTGTTGGCATCTTGATGCAAAATGTTTCTGACAATGAATATTCGACTAATGTAAGTAAAGTTAAAGCTTTGGCTGTTTTGCAATTTTTGGGGAGAAACGTAGACAGTTATAAATTATAATGTATTCCTGTCTCAAATATTTTTTTTATTAGATTATCAAAATTATTGATATGCTACCTTTTGCTCAAGTTTGAGTTCTTTACTTGGATATGTCTGTCTAAGAGGAAAAGGAGGATGTATCAAATTTCTTATTAGATTACAAATATATAATATTTTCTTGCATTTATATAACTGCGGAAGTTTTAGTTAGGTGAATAAAATTGAGGAATATCGCTAAAAATTTGCATAAATATAGAATTGAATCGATGATCCCCATCCTGTTGCAAATTCGATTTTTATCAGAATTGCTTGAATATTGTCGTTAAATTGTGTGTTTAAAATATTTAGACATTTAGATGGAGAGCAGAAAAGAGAAGTAAGCAAAAGCTTGGCTAAATTTTTATTTTTGGAATTTGTTCACTATGATTACACATGTATCAAATGCTTAACTCTTGTTTTCAGCGATTTCCAATTTTTTGGTTAGGATCTTAGCATTGCATAAAAAGTAATTATTGATTTTAATGAAAATTTTCTTAAATACCCAAAAAACTGGGGATTTCCTACATTAATAAAATTTGAAGGATTTCCTCAAATTTAGGAAAGTTTCTAGCATTATTTTTTATTATATTAAATTGCATAAAATACAAAAGAAATTTTGAAACTTGATTTTTTCTTCCATAATCACAATCATGTTCAATTAAATTAAACTTTGGCAAATAGTCTTGAGAAATAAAGCTCCACTTGTAATAAAAAACTGTTTCCAAGGACGGAATCCCTAACATAATAAATGCTGCATAAACTTTGTACAGCACAGAATATGAGCAACTGACGATGAGCTTAACTGTATTTAATGGAATGGATTGAGCGATTAATAAATTTAGTTGCCATTGAACATCGATTCGCAAAGGCTGCACAATCTGCGACTTACTTTGCAAAAAACATTAAAATGATAGATGAAAACTCTGTGAAAGAAGGCAAAGTTTGTGAGCCCAAAGTTTGGGAAGGGTTTGATTGGTATTGGGTATAAACACAGATATTCCATTCAAAAATATTTCCTTAAATTAATTTTGCATTTTCCTTAGTTCAATTCAGTCCCAATTTGGTATTTGGGAGTTTGGAGTAAATTGGATTTATATAGATCTGCAGCCGGAATGAAGGAAGTCCCCATATCCGAATTAAAGGAAGATGAATTGTTAAATGCGAATGTGGTTTGGAATGCAAAGGATGCCAAAGTTTCGGGCCTTGGAGTTAAAAATATGGATGCTCCCTTTCAACTTGATGAACAAAAGAGGCTTATTTTTCCTGAAGGTTAATACCAATAAATACCATTTTCCCCAATTACACCATTAATTTGGAAAAATATGCATTTAAAGATCTTTTTGCAATATTTACTTAGAATTTTCATTTGCAAAAAATAGTTTTTTTATCAATTGACTATCTGAAATTTAACGTCGGTACACAACCCATGGCATTTTGTTTTTAAATAAGTACCAATGAATATTTATGTTCAAAAAATCGAAAGTCAAAAACTTAATTTTAAAGAGTGCCACCTTCGTAAAAATAGATAGGCGGACAAATAATCAATTGCGCACTTAAAGTTCATTGTGTAAAACTAAATAATAAACTCAAACACTGGTGAAAAATTTTGTTGCAAGTAGTTTAAAAAATGTTATATATTTTTTATGCAGATAGGCATTCATTCATGTTTTCGGACAACAAGAGTTATATTTTTGGAGTGACTGAATGGAATGATGGGGAACAATCTTGGGGAGTTTGGTCCACAACAAAGGAAATTAGCGGGGATGTGAAGACAAAGATTATGGACCATGTAAAACAGTTGGGATTTGATCCCGAACTCGCAATTGAAACCACATTTATTGGCTGAAAATGTATTCATTTTATTGGAAATGAAATTGTTTCTAAACAATTATTTGAGCTATAAATTACAATTTTATTATTTTTAAGACTAGTAAGCAAAACTGCCACCTTTTGGCTAGGAGTGTGCAAATAAAATTCTTTTCTTCAACCAGCAATTTGTATTTAGATGATCAAAACCTTAATTACATTAAAAATTTCTCTAATTATTTTTAAAGACTAATCTGTTTTTCAAAACTTACTTTTAGTATCTATGTAAGTACATGTCTTTAAACGGTACAATAGTTGTAAATATTTTCCCATGGCTTTTTATAAATTTTTGAGTATTTATGACAAAAAAAAATTGCAAAATAGTATGAACCAAAATTAGAACAAAACTGAAAATAAATTAAGTAGTTGACGAAAGAAATAACTTTTTATTTTTTTAAATTTAAAGTTTTTCCAAACTCTCCAAAGTGATTCGAAGAAAAGTAAAACAAAAGTATACACATCTCTGTAAAATCTAAGCTCATGGAAGATTATCGCAAAGCATACAATTAAACCGACGCCATAAAGATAGAATACTGTTTGAATACTGCTTTTCAAATTTGTGGCAACGAAATCGGATGTTTGGTCACAATTATCTGCATTCAAATTGCGAGCACATTTATCAGGAATTTTGAGGGCATGCAATGTTTTGTTGGTAAGCTTTTTGAATTCGGCTTTCTTATGATACTGGCTAATTTTATCATAAATTCCTCCTTCAACAAGTTTTTGAAGATTGTAAACTATTTTCAAGTCGTGCTGTTTTTCCATAAACCATGCTTCTGAAAAATGGAGAATGTTTTCTTTTCCCAACGTCCATTGCAACTTTTTAGAAGCGTACCATCTTAAATAAATTATTAAAAACATTAAAATACAGTCGGAAAGACTAGCAGATAATGTATTAATTGGCAGCTAATTAGATTAAAATCACTTTCAATATTAAATCATTACCTGTTACTTTTTAAATATTGGTAGTATGTCTTAGCATCCTCATATCTGTCCACATAAATCCTCTTGTTGCATTTCGTTATCTCTTCTTCAATCAATGATCTGGGGTCAGTCTCTTCCAGGCTTTTTAGAGCTCCAGAAAAATATGTTGTGTCGATAAACCTATTATCGTCTTCGATAAGTTCACCAGAGTTGGCAAGCTGATCGAAATATTTAGGGTAATGTAATATTCTGTCATTAAAATTGAGGAGGTCAGCGTACAGCAGGAAAAGCTCAGATGTAAAATTTGCCAGATAGAAATTTAGACCTGCGAAGTTGGGCTTAAGTTTTTCAAGTCGAAAGTAGTGTAGGGCCGTCCCAAAAGGATAGCACCTGCTGTAAGCACGTTTGAAATCTTCAGTCAAATCTTGGACTATTTGGCAGTCAGGGTTTATGTCGATTGCAGGGTATATTTTGAAACCATTTGGACGTGGATGCAGTTCCTTGTATTCAAAATCTTGTTGAAAATCGTCCGGAATTAAAATGTTTCCAGTTGCCCTGAATGAGTTAAGAAACGAAATGTGAGTTAAGCTGCATCAAAAGAAGACAATTTTATCCCTAGTCAAGGATCATGTGCACTTTAATCTAGGGGACGATGAGGCCTAAACGGTATATCTAATCGGTTCACGAGCTGTGATGACAACAAAAATTGGTAGTTTAAAATTTTTCATTTTTATGAAAGAAGCTAAAAACATGTGGAGCTTTTTATAATTTCCATTGCTGTAACCGTGGGCGAAGGACTAGTTTTAAAAATCTCGAATCAGGCCAATTTTCATATGATCTGTCAAAAGTCTCGCCGTTTCAGGATTTAAATGGACTTTACATATATTCGGACTCTATTGGAATAGACTTTTCTTACCAGCTTTATATGGTAAGTAATGTGAGGATTTAATTTAAAAAAGAAGGTCGATGTAACATTGTTACATTAGAATTTTATGTGGGCACATATCCCTGACTCGGGCCGCATATTTACTTACCTTCTTTCCACAAAATCTCTGAATTTCTCCGGAGTTTTGAGTGGAACTGGACTAGTGATGCCGGTTATGGCTAAGGACTTTATTTAAAAAAAATACACTATTTGAGTATTAAACAGTTCTTGAACAGACGCCATGGCTGAGGATTTTTTTACTCTTTGAATACATTTACATTATTTACCTTACCTTATAGGCATTTGTAAATATAACATTTAGTAAGACCCACCATCCAAATACAATTCGGAAATAAAGTTTCTCTTCCAGTTGCCATCTTATCGGAATTGATTGTTCCAATATCGTTGCAAAGAAAAGTAGTGGTAGCAAACTTGGTTGCACATCTTTTGTTGAAGAGAAACTGACCATTCCAAAGATTACTGCCTAAGAATAAAAAAATATATAAACGATAAACGATATATTTTGTGACTTCCAATAAAAATGTCGAGTTTTCTCAAAAAATCTATTTGAAATGTGTCACTTACCGTCAAAATAATAAGCGTCAAAATGATCCCCATCCAAAGCTCAATTCTAAAAGGATTTGTGTACATTGCGAATGTAAACGCTTGTTCAGTGTGACACGTTAAGAAAGTATATGTTTCTGTTTTTGTTACCACTAATATTTCTGTGTGGCTGATATATTGGGAATTTAAACCCATTACATCAAAATCAATTCTGAGGGTTACTTGTTGCCATGTTTTAAAAACCGTCAGGTTTTCTGCATTTTTCAGAATGTCCAAGATGTAAATATAAAGGGGTGGAATTTTACCCACTGGTTGATTTAAAGCCTGGAAAATGTTCTTCACCGAGGTTGACAATTCAAAAATTAAAACAAATCCGTCATTCCCCGTTGTCCTCCTTTCAACGTTAATAACCTTGGGTTTATATTTACTAGCCAGTGATTCAATACCAAAAGGACTCAACTGGCTTAATGATACATTTACCAAAAGAGGAGGTTCAAACTCATTGTTGCAAAATTTACAAGAATATAGATAAGTAGGATTTTGATTTCCTGAGAGGATTATATGCATAAAACCATACCCCCAAACAGTATTCTCTTTCATTATCTGCGTATCGTTGTTAAATATGAAATTCAAATAATAAGTTTTAGTTGCCCAAATCCAATACCGGTAATTTCCCTTAGTATAATCCATTCTCGTAGTTGCTTCGTAAATAAATTCTGAGACTTTAAATGTAGTGATTATTTCGTCAAGCTCTAGGAAGGGGCTGGGTTGGACAAATTGGTAAATTTCGTTTTGAAAAACTAATAAATGAACAACGCAAGATGGTTGGTATTTTATAGTTGAAAGAGGAAGTTGGCCGATTTCAGGAATTAATTCGACATCACGATGAATAATTGTTTTGTTCTCTCTGATTGTTGTGGTTGTTTTGTATTCAAAATGACGAACAGTTATTGGACTTTAGTAAATGTTTTTGAAAAGAGAGTCAATTGGCGGCTCATCCCAAACAATGTTCAAATGGCAGATAGCAAACTTTTCGGAAATGTGGCTAACAATTAAATTTCTTTGGGACTGCTGATACTTAAACTCGTTGCTGATAAGTTGTGAAGTAACTTTTGAAATTAATAGGGCAAATAAAACTATAACAAGGAATATGTTTGTTCTTCGTTTTATTTCCATTTCAGTGTTTTTTCAATACTGAGTTGAATTTGGCTTGAAAGTGTGGCAAAAGTATTTCAAAGCTTATGTCTGCAAACATGCTATTGATTATTTATTTAAAATTTTACTTCTGCTCTGTCCTTTTAGATAAATCCATATAGAGAGCATGAGTTGAATAAAGTAGTTGGTTTATTTCTTTCTATTTAAATAGTGTTGAATAACAAAAATTAAAATCTGTATAATTTTCGATTATAAAAATTAATCTGTATCAATTTCTTGAAATTTCGTGATATTAAATAATAAAATTCTAAAGCCAAATTTTCGACTAGTGGCAATAGAGAACTGTAGCTACCCAGAAAATTTGAGCTAATAATCAATCGATTTCGATTCAGATTTTTAACCTTACTTGTTTATAATTGTTTAGAAAAAGGATGTTGAAACTAACAATTATTTTCCAGCAACCTTAGCCTAAAAGGTCTATGTTATAAAGATAATTTCATTGTCATTTCACACTATATCGGACTCTTACTCTATGTAATAGAAAATATAAGTTGGTGCTCCTAAAGTCACGCAATGTTCTATTCTAGAAGAACTTTTATTTGATTATTAGTAAACCTTTTTTCTCCTCAATAACCTTTTATTTGGGAACTAAATTTAATATAAAGTATCTTTTTGCTAATTTTTTATAACTTGTGAGATGTTTTTATATTCTTTACTATTTCAAATTCAATTCAAATAAGATTTATTAACTCTTCTAGAGTAAACACCCATAGAGTACATTATAATTTTGTATGATTACAAATAGACTTGGTTATGATAATACGAACAAAAAGATTACGGAGATGACATAAGGTTTATATAAACTTCTCTTCTTTGC
>JAQIXN010001854.1:0-14961 GCA_034698145.1 Proisotoma minuta
TTCATTTAAAAATTTGAGAACTTATCTGGCAGAAAAGATAAGGACATAGGGCATATCCGATCAAATACGCAACTCTGGTGTATACATCTTTAGTAGGATCCGTTGTACTATCATCCGATCTGCCATATCTCACAGCACAGCACTGACCAGTGGGGTGGATGCTTAAAGATTGTCCACACGATAGTCCTTGGCTTACAGGCACATACGTGACAATATCTAAACAATTACGAGTATTTCCAAAAGGAGGAATAGACCTTTTGGTATTTCCACTAGATGCAGATATCTAAACAAAATAATATAAACTTGATGAAAATCCTAATAAAAAATTAATGCTCCGTAAATTCCCCTCTTACCGCATAATGTAGGGAATCATTACTCAAATGCTCCAAGTCCAAATTATTAATAGAGAATACAGCAGTCTTCCATGTCGTGAAAAACAAATACTTTCCAGAAGGATGTAAAGAACTTCTGCACAAACCCTCAAAATGAAATATCGGAAGATGACAATAAACAGTATCATCCGGCCTGCAATTTAATTATTTAAAAAAGTCATAGCAAGAAAAAAGATTAAAAACTATTCTTGAACTTACAAACTGATATCGAACGTACGGATAGAATGATCGCATCCGCTAGTTACAACTGTTTTTCTATCCGGCATTACATGTGCATTTTTAACCCAATTTGTGTGACCTGCCAACTTTTTCACAGGTTTTGGCATCTTACGAATGTCCCAAACCAGGACAGTCATATCGTCAGAATAACTGGCAAAGCTTTTCTCGTCAATATTGACAATCCCATTGACTGCTTCCGTGTGACCCTCTCTGACGGTTAATACGATTGTCTTTGTTCTCTGGTCATGAGCACGAATGTCACCGTCAGAATGAGTGGACAGTAACAAGTGACTGGAAAAAATAATAGGCAGATAAATTAGTTGTGTACATTTTGTGTTTATACCCAATTTATTGGACCTACTTATTAATCCCAAACTCGAGTCCGAATACACTGGCCATTCCAAATCCGTAGCGGCTGGGGCAGTTGGTGTCCTTTGTATTCTTTAAGCAGTGGATTTGCACATATCTTCCTAGGGATCTCAACTCATACTTTTTCTTGGGGGACCAAATAATGGAATGAAGCTCTCTTTCTAATAGCACCCGAGGAAGAAGACCCTTGGACCTCACTATCACTCGATTGCCATGCTTGTATTTGTCTTGTTGTGGATCCTTTGTAACGGGATATTTGGCCTTACCTGTTAACGCCATTACATTACATTGACGACATGCTAAAGGAGTTGTTTTTAGAAGCTTACCTTCGGAAAGTGGGTGTGGTCTTGGTCGACGGGACATTGTGGGCTGAGATCAAGTCTAATGTCTAACAAATGCCGACCACAACTCTTTTTAAAGTGAGTGTTAAATTTTCTGAGAGCACATGAAAAAAACCATTGCCCTCTCTTTGTCCTCTCTCTCATGCAAAATCTCTGGCGTCTCATGAAAATAATTGAGATTGGAATTTTCCTTGAAAACTAGTGTCCGTCTTATTGATCTACTTATTTTTGTATTTATGTTATTGGAGCATTTAAGAATATTTGCAATTCTTAATCTTTATGATACTTTTCCCATTGGAAATGTGATGGACAAAGAATTTATTGTTTTATTTATTTTAAGAATTTGTTTTAAGAATTTACCTTTTATTGTTTATTTTAAAAGATGTTTTATTATGATAATAATTATTTTGTAGTTTCTCGTGTTATTACAATGTTAACAAAAACAAATTGTATAAAAAACTGGTTAACAATTGACTGAAATATACGTTTTTATATGGTGAGGTAAATTATTAACGAACAACTTCAACAGGGATAATAATAATAATAGCTTAAAACGTAGGTAATATTATTTTATGGTACACGGTAAATTACTGTATTAATTTAATACCCATATAGCAAAGTGACATGACCAGCAACCAATAGAAAAATACGGGGCTCGTAAGACTTGTACTAAAAACAAAGTTGTCCCTTAACCACTAGAATTTAAGAAACAAAGGTAAGTCAGGCTTCAAAATCACATAAAATGTCATTGTCAAAGATCTTTTTAAAGAGCTATGGGCTCAGTTGGTGTAATAATATGGCGAGTAAAAATATTTGGTAAAATTCCAACTTTCCCAACAACTCATCATTACAAACGGAGTATAAAAAACGGTATAAAAATCGGATTCGTTCAACTTTCACTCTTGATAAAGCGTACATTCGACCACTCGTCGAAATCATCAACACATTCACATAAATACGAGATTCATACAGCCACATCCACGCTGTATGTACATAATTTGAATAATAATATTAATTCCTAACATGGACTAAGAGAGGTAATCAGGCGAAGGTTCTGCTAAGGGTTCGGGTGTAGTAAATAAAGGGTTAGGAAATTCAGGGGGATGGGGCAGAGGTTGTAGATCCCCCTTTGGTCTTCTTCTGTATGCTAGTAGCCAGCATGATACTGCAATTGCTACTGCCACAAGGGCAAGCAATGCTGTAATTATTAAAGATATGATAAAGCCCACCATCGAGACGCAAACTTCTTCTTTTTGAACTTGGGGGGCTGCAAGATTTTAAAAAAATATATAGTTAACCATATTAGTTTACAAGAACATTAATGATAACTTTACCTTCTGAAGGTTCTGTAAGTCGTTCTTCACGACGTTCTAAAGCTAAAATAGGATTAGACTGCACTGTTACTTCTTCTCTTAATTGACCGGTATAATCTGAGACTGAGGTAGATAAACTGGCATCAGCATCATCGAAAATTTGACGCCTCTTTCTTCCGAACGCATTTTGTCCTCGACAATTCACCTGAAAAGGAAAAATATATATAATCAAGTATGCATGATATTTTATTACAAGAAATTCAATAAAACGACTGCTTACCGGTTGACACTTTCCAAAACATACTCTGATATTACATTGGAATTTAATACTGCTACTACTAGGGAACTTGAACGCGTTGAAATGTGCTAATAATAATTGATTGTTTGGATCTACTTCCCATTCTCCAAATACGGATGGATCTGTAGCACAGCCGTTTTCGTCGGTAACCAAGTATTCGCTTTCTGCATCTCCATCCATCGTCTTTGCTACACACATTCTGGCAAATCCTCCATAAATTGTTTGTGGCTGCACTTCAACTCTCAACATTAAGGATTCTCCAATCTCTGCTGAACTAATTTCTCCGCCGCTAGCTGTTACAATTTTCATGACACAAGTTGGGGGTGGTCCTGTATTAGCAATTGTTCCAGTTGGTGAAAGCATGGAGACGTTAAATCCGAGGGTAATGGTTTTCTCCCCAGTCATGTAGACGCATTTGATGTGGTAGGCTTGAGCATTGTAGGTAACAAGTTTAGGATGTTTTTGAATGACCAACACAAATCCGGCATTGCCATCCTTGTGTTCTAAACCACAAGTTCCAAATTTAACCTTAAAGTCTACTGGGCCCTCAACCGACAATACTGATTTTCTACATGCTGGATCTTTGGAGTAGCCTTTTACATACAATAGACCATTAAAGTCACTGTAAGCTGGAACTGTTCGTTCTATGGCTATGTCAACTTGAACACCGTCAGCCAAACAATTTACAGTCATATCCGGTGGGGGGAAGTCTGTTCTTCCTACTTTTGGTTCTGTATTTACAATATGAATAAATGATTAGAGTATGTTGAAGACATGTTTAATTTATTCTGAAAAAATGTGATGTTACCTCCACAGTTTTCAGTTGGATTTCCGGTTGTTCCAGCTGGACATCTACATAATGCAGCTAAAATGGGAAATTAATTTACATTTTATTAATAAAAATCAACAAATTACAAAATCTTTAAAAGTTTACCATGGTTTATAGCTAAACAATAAGCTTGTGGAGCACACACTTTGGTTACGCAAGGGTTGATACATGTATTATTTTTCAAATAGCAGAATTTATCATCGGGACAATCGTCGTCGGTAACACAGTCTGGAGGTATTGGCTCACAGTATCCATTTCTAAGAATATATTTTTCGTTTTCTGGGCAAATACATTTTCCTTCGTTATCAATAATCATTCCTCGATCTGTGGCACAAATACATCTTCCGTTCTCGTTCACTTTGTAACCTTTCTCAAATTCACAAGGAATGCAGTTGTCATCTTCATCAAGGCCAAATCCAGGTGGACAAATGCATTTTCCATTTGCATCAACTACGTAGCCTTTGTCAAATGCGCAAACTGGTGGCAAATCACATTTTACAGCCGCATTTCCACGATATCCAGGTAGACATTCACAACTCATTGTACGAACAGGAAGTGTATCGATAACTCTACATTGAGCATTAATTCCACAGGGGACACCTTCCAGACAAGGATTTACGCAATTGGTATTTATACAAGCCAGGCCTGATGGACATTCTTCATCTCTCTCACATCCAACTTTAACTCGTTGACAGCTTGTTCCCCTTGAACCCGTAAACCCAATTGGACAGGTACAATTTGCCGAGTGTGAGTGAACTCTGCATTCTGCTGGAGTAATGCAAGGGTTGTTGATGGCACAAGGAGACTCACAACGAGCATTGATACAGGCCTTGTCCGATGGACACTGTTCAGAAGTCTCGCAACCAATTGTAATACAAGAAACATAAGGATCACCGTGTTGGCCAATTGGACACTTGCAAATTGGTTGATGAGCAATTCCATGGCATACAGCGTCTGAAATTATGATTATTTGTTAATAAGTATTTTATTTTATTTTTTATATTTCAAGCTTACTTCTTGCACACGGTGGGGTGAGCGACGGGGCACAAACTGGTTCACAATTTCTGTTGACACAGGCGTGTGTTGTTGGACAGTCATTATTTGAGCGACAACCAACTGGATAACATCCATAGTCTGGACTTCCATCATATCCATCCAAACAGGTGCAAATGGATTTATGATTAAGTACCCGACAGTTGGCTCCAGGTCCACATTGACAAGGACCTGAAAAGTTAAATTAACAGTAATATGTTAAGAATTTATTTCGCACACGTTCCTGTCTTCAGTTTTAATCACAAGAATATTCTTACTTTTACAAAGGCCGTTAATACAAGCGTGTTCTTCACCGCACTCAGAATCTGCTGTGCATCCAACAGTGGTCAATGACTTAACAGGTCTGCAGGAGCCATCCGTTCCTCCAACATAACCGTCTGGACATTTACAAATCAACCTGGATTACAAAAATAAATATATTCAATTAGAAACGAATTTAGAAAATATATTAATTTTACATACGTTCGAATAGGGATGGAATCGATGACTAGACAAACTGCAGGTGATACGCAAGGTCGGAGAACGTGGCATGGTTGGACACACTTGTCATCAATACAAGCAAGTTGAGATGAACAATCAGAATCTAAAAAGTAAAAATGCAAAAATTAAAATTTGCATTCTTCTCTTTTTTACTTGTATGAAAGAGGAAAAATATGTTACCTAGTACGCATTCCGGTTGTGGTTCAGGATCACAAGAGATAAATGGATTTCCTAAATATATATAAAATAAAATATTAATCTGTTGAAATATAATTTTTTATATCTATGAATATTTTATACTGACCGTAATATCCAGGCAAGCAGCGGCAAGTAGCTAAATAAAAATATTATTAGTAATGACATGCTCATGTTCTAGACTTGATGTTTAAAATAATAAATTAATACCTTGATGGTTTTCATTTGAGCAAATAGCATTGGCTGGAGCACATGGATTATTATGCTGACATGGGACAACACAATCAGAATTGATACAAGCCTTGTCCAATGGACATTCATCTGATGAAGTGCAACCAATAACTCTGCATCCTACAAACGGATTTCCTCTGAAACCGGTTCTGCATTCACATTCGGCTCTGTGTCTAACGACGATACAGTTGGCATTTGGACCACAAGTATGATCCAAAAGACAAGGTGAGACGCACTCTCCTTGAACACAAGCCTTGTCCGAGTCACATTCATCGTCCGATCTACATCCAACCGGATAACAAGCAATATTGGGATTTCCAAAGTAGCCGTCCATGCAAGTGCAAATAGCTCGATCTGGAAAAATATACATCATGTATAATACATGTTTAAATGAAAAAGAAACAATATGATTTTCGTTAATAAAAAAACGATGCTTACGATTTGTAACACGACAGTTTGCTCCTGGAAAATAAAAGAAGATACATTACATAATTACATTAGTCTGACATTTTATAACAAAAATTTTTATTGATAAATACAAATATAGCTTACCAGGACCACATAGACATGGGTCTTTACAAATTCCATTGACACAAGCTTCGTTGGATGGGCATTCGCTGTCTGAAGTACAACCTGGTGGAGGTAGTGCAGGGACCACTGGCCGACATTGTCCGTTCTCATTAGGAGCCCAATTGTCCGGGCAAATGCAAACCATTGTTCTTACAGGGGTTGAATTAATTACTTTACAAACTAAAGTAAAAGAAAAAAATACACATTGAAGTCGAGTCTTGTAGCATATTTATATTATAGTTGTGGACTTACCAGCACTTGAGTCGCATGGTCCAATTTCTCTACAAGGATCTAAACATTTTCCACTGAAGCAAGCTAAACCGTTGTCACATTCATAATCGTGGACACATTGTGGAGGTGGGGCTACAACATCCAATCTTTCGCAAAATGATAATGGATTTCCTCTTGGAAGTGATTCAGGACATTGACAGACAGCTGCATGATTTGCTGCTCTGCAAACGGCGTTCGATGCACATCGATTGTCGTAAAAGCATGGGTCTGCGTAAATGAATTCAGAGTTAATAGAAAGAACAATATCAGATTTGCTTTGTAACAAAATAAAACTTACCAACACATTTTCTTTCCTTGCAAATCTTGTCTAAAATTTACATTAACAATATTAGCAATGATATAATATATTATTTTTAAAATTACAAGTACAAGTGGTTTGAAAAACATACTTAGTGGACAATCATTATGTGTGGAGCAACCAGGAGGTTCACATCTTACAAACGGATCTCCTACAAATTTAAATTTCAGACATAAATAACACATTATATGTTTTAAGGATTACAAACCTTCAAGCCCAGGTCTGCATCTGCACATGGCACGATGACTTTGTCCAAAGCAGATTGCAGTTAGGGCGCAAGGATCATTCAAACGACAGGCATCTACGCATTGTCTGTTGCTGCATACTTGACTGTCTGCACATTCGCTATCACTTGAGCATCCGACTGTAAAAATAATAGAAGAATATTATTGATGGCTGCATGAATTATACTAATTAAATTAATTATTAAATTGTTTCAAACTTACGTTGGAAGCATCCAATGTTTGGATTTCCACTGTATCCAGCTTTGCAAATGCAGATGGCTACAATATAAAATAAATGAAAATATGAACAACAATTGACAACAAGATCTAATTTTGTAAAACATATCTTGTTTATATCTTACGTATATGATTTTGAACGTTGCATTGTGCATTAGGTCCGCAGTTGCATGGATCTGTGATAATGATTATTATAATTTTTGAAAAAAAAATATAAAGAGGTTTGAAAACAAAAATGAATGAACGTACCAACGCAGGCTCTATTGATACAGGCCAAGTGAGATGGACACTCGTTGGATGAAGAACAACCAACTTCTGGAGGTGCTATTAAAATGGACACAAAATGCATCAGTAAAAGCTCTTAAAGAATTTATTATAATAAAATACCTGATTGACGATGTTTACATTCAACCCTGGGATTGCCTATTAGGCCGGCAGGGCATCGGCATACAGGAGCTAGAATTATAGTGAGAAGGAAAACATAAATAAAATGAAAGGATTTGGAAAATTTCAACGATTTCTTACTGTGACGTTCTACGTGACAAAGAGCACTTGGAGCACAGGTTGCTGTCGAGCATGGGTTAGAACAAACACGATTGATACAAGCTTGGTCGTCAGAGCAATCTCCTGTTGAAGCATTTAAATGTATAAATATTACAATCATTAATACTTTTTTTTTTAACTTTTAAAAAACTTACCGTCTACTGAGCATTCGTAAAGAGGTATTGGTCTTTGACGTTCTGTAAAATATTTGTAGAAATATTATACATGATTTTTTTTTTTTTACTAATGATGTTTTACCTGTGCATCTGATGCGAGGATCTCCTTCAAGGGGCTCAGGACAATAGCAAATAGAATCTAAAAAAAAATTAAAAATCATGATTTTATATATATAGTTGACTATAACTAAATAGTTTAGGCATTTGATGTCAATTGTTTTAATAGCTTACTGTGATTAGCTGCTCTGCAAATTGCCTGTATTAAAAATTTATTAAACAAAAAAATAATTAAAAATTCTTTCAAAATAGAGAAAATGGTTGTAAAAATTTACATTATAACCACATGTTTCCAAAAGACAAGCATCAATGCATGTTCCGCGTTGACACTTTTCATTCAATGCGCAATCAGAATCAAATTTGCAGCCTTCCACTTCAGCAGCTAAATGACATATCGAAACGTTAATATTCAAATCATCTATAATATGATTTTTTTCTTTTTAATTTGTCAACATACTTATTCGAACGCAAGCACCATTCAACAATTTAGTATCGCCTGGACATTCACAAACAATGGCACGGAATGGTAAAGTATTCATAACTCTACATTGTTGGGAAGGACTGCAAGGATTGTTGATGGCACAAGGATCTAAAATGAAATTAGGAATTTTTAATTAGTTTGTTTTTCAATAGAAAATTGCATCATATCAAAATATCAACTCGTACCGACACAAGCTCCATTTACACAACTCAACAAGCTGCGACAATTGGCATCTTCTTCGCATTCTCTTTCCGGCACGGATGGTTTCTTGACTTCTGTTTACCAAAAAAAATAAAGTATTATAATACCATACACGCTTGATAATACCAAATAGTTAAAAACATTACCTTCAATGCATCTGACATATGGATCTCCACGCGTTCCAGAAGGACATTGACAAACCGGTGCTATTTATAACAATTTTTTTTTAGTAAATTGTTTAAAACTTGTATTTTATTCTTACAATGATTTCTTCCTTCACAATAAGCACGTTGGGCACATGTTGTAGGAGTGCAAACCCTTCGACAAACTCTGTTAACTGCATCGCATCTTTCGTCATCATTACAGTCATTGTCTGATTGACAACCCACGACAACACAAGATATCGCAGGATTTCCTTGTGTTCCAGGTGGACAATAGCACTAAGGTAAGAATAAAGCCATAATGCATTGTTACATTTTCCGTTAAATTTCTAGCTCCTAATGCAATATTTACCTGTGCACGATGAGCAACTGCACGACATTTGGCTGTAACTGGGCATGAGGATGAGCCACAAGGATCAACACCTATATATAAATAAATATACAAGCATCAATAAAATATTCCGAAAAAATCATTTAAATTCCAAATCTCACATTTTTCAGACAGACATTGGCGATCATTAGGACAATCAGAATCTTGTGTACATTCAGCTGAAATTAGTTCATTTTGATTAGTTCTAGTTCAGTCTCAAAAGATTTTCTTGTTTGTAAAAACAAGGTAACTTACGTTTGTAGCACCTAACTTGAGGATTGCCCACCCATCCATTTGGACAGACACAAAGTGGTCTATGAAATTGAGCTCGGCAAATTGCGTTTGGAGCACACGGATTTTGGACTGCACACACGTTCTGGCATACTTGTGATACACAAGCCTTATCATCGGCACAATCTAAAAAAAACAATTAGATATAATTTTAATAACGATCAAGATTCTTTTTTTATTGTTGACAATGTTTACCTCGATCTTGGGTACATTCTGGTTGTGGAACGACAGGAGCTAAATTATCAGAAAAAAACAACCAATTTAAACATCATGAAATAATTTCACAATAGTAGTTACATTAACAAACAAAAAAAAACATAAATTAGCCCATGTTAAAGTTAACATTTTGTGGGTTTAGGGAAGCAGTTATTTTGCATACCTGGGAAGCAAGCATCTTCATTGCCAAGCGAACGAGGGCAACAAAATGCTTCATGTTCGAAAGCTTTGCAAATTGTGGTTTCAGGACACACGTTAGAAACAAAGCACGGATTATTGCATTTTTCCTTCCAACAAACATTATTTTGAAAGCATTCATTATCAGTTGCACATTTTCTCGAAGGTCGTGCGGCAACTGTTAGTTAAGTTAGTAAAATAAATAAATTTATAATAAATATTAAGCGACAATTATGTTATTTGTTATGATGCAAAGGTTTCAAAATTTACCTGCAAAGCAGTTTCTAAAGGGATCGCCGATGAGACCGGGCCCACATTTACAAGTAGGTTGGTGGCGTACAACTTCACAAATGGCTGCAAATAGATCAAAGAAAACGTATTAATATTCATAAAATAAGTAGTTAAAGCAAAGTCTTTGAAATTACCTGATGGGGCACATGGATTAATGTCTCTGCATGGACTGATACATTGACCGTTTCGACAAGCTTCTTGATCGGAACATTCATCATCGCTAGTACATCCGACAACTTGGGCTAAATCGCCATATTAAACAAAGTTATTATTAGTCCATGTATTTGATTTTCGAAACTAAGAAGCAGATTCAAGCGTAATTTTAATGCTGATAATTGCTTTGTTTTTTTTTTGTTTCACACACACATTCACACTCTCATTCGTACTATTTCATACACAATTTCATTTTTTTTGTTTGTTTAATTTGTGATCGTGTTTTGTTGATGGGTTTCTGAAATGTTTCCTGAAATAAAAAACTATTAGGCAAGATTAATAAATTATTGGTATTTGGTTTTCATGTATTTATGTAAAATTAAAATGATTGTGAGTGACTTTAAGTTAAATTTTAAATAAAAGCAATTTTGTATAACAATTAATAACTTACGTTGTCGACATTCAACGCGAGCATTGCCAAAATGTCTTGGTAGGCATTGGCAAGTCATCAATCTGTTTGGCAAAGTGTCGTGAACGAAGCATTCAGCATTAATCTGTAGCAAAGTTATTATTATTATTATTATATATAGAATTGTAATTTCTTTGATCCGCAGCAGAATGCTTCAAAATCTTCTACTTACACCACCTAAAGAAAAGAAAGTAAATTGTTAACTTTTTTCAAAATGTAGACTCATAATGAGAAAATTATCAAAAAATCCTTAGTCTTACAAGGTTTCCCATGCAAGCAGGGATTCTTGCAGTGATTGTTAATACAAGCTTGTTTGCTTGGGCAATCTCCATCCGTTTGACACTCGTATCTAATTTCTGGTGGTGGGGTCGGTACTATAAATTATTCAAAAATAATTTTGTTTGTTAATTAATCATCCCAATTATGTCTTATTTATATGTATAGCTTACTTTCTGAGCAGCGAACTGCAGGGTTCCCTGTATAGTTTGGAGGACATGTGCATTCTAAAATAATTTTCAAACCCCCATTAGTGAGAACAATACATTTTCTTTAACATTAATGAAAAAAAAACTTACGAGGTCGGTGATTGAATACTCTACAAAGAGCAAGTGGAGCACATTTACAAGGATCTATAATATATGTACAAAAGAAGAAAAAGTTAGCAAAGGTTCAAATATATATATAAAATATCATTTTTAATGGAAAGATTTAACAATGAACGTACCTTGACATTTCTCATTTTCACAGGCCAAATGCTGAGGACATTCTTCGTCAGTAACACATTGTGGTCGCTCACAACGAACTCTTGGATTTCCATAAAATCTCGGTGGGCAAAAACACTTTATGGGTAAAAAGGCAATTAGTAAAAATTACCAAAGAATTTAGAAAGATTATTGGTAGCTTACTTCAGCCCGATGGGCAACACCTCGACATTCTGCATTTGTTCCACATTTGTCAAAAAGACAGGCTGGTTGACATTTTCGATTGATACATGCTTCACTGTATGCACACTCTTCTGATGACTGGCAACCAACTGGAATACATTGTTGATACGGATCACCTATAGTAAAAAAAAATGTTTAAATAAGAACAAGTAGTACAATTATTTGGTAGTATCATTTTCAGTTTGCTTACCAGTATAATCAGGTCTACAGGTACATAGAGATCTGTGATTGAAAGCTCTGCATTCAGCTGTAAAAAAAAATAATTTTTAATATAAAAAACTGATGCTTCAGGTAAAATTTTGCTATTACCGTTGATGGCACAAGGATTCGAAGCGCACGGATTTTTGCAGACTTGATTAACACATGCTTTATCCGTTGGACAATCACTGTCGGTCTAAAATGGTTTATAGAAACAGATACAAATTTTATATAACATTGTTGTTTAAAACTTTAAATAAACAGATAAAATACGTACTTCGCATTCTGGTCTTGGCACAATTCGAACGGTCTCGCATCTAACTCTGGGATTACCTTCTAGTCCAGGAGGACAATAGCAAGTTGGATCTGCAATAGAACAAATCAACATATGTAAATCAAATAAAGGTCACATAAATTTATAATTACATACCGTGATTTATAGTTTTGCAAAGAGCGTCTGAAAAAATAAATAAAAACATTAGATATTCTTGTTTCAAACTTAAATTAAATCTTATTAGTTAATCCATCGTAAAGTATCACTCACTCGTTCCGCAAACAGTATCTAAACAAAGAAACAATTTCATTATAATTTCAGCAAACAATGACACTTATTATCAACACTTACATCTTTGCCCAAATGCATCCGATAAGCATGGATCTGAATAATAATAAACCGGAACAATTAATTGCAATCAATCTCTTAATATACGAGTCGTTATTAAGTGTTATTTTGGCAAATTCATACCTTGACATCTCTGAGACAAACAAGCTTGATAGTATGGACAGTCTGAATTAACCTACGTAAATTTCCAAAATCATATATTATTTGCATTTAATTTACCAGTAATTTAAGAAATTGGCTTCTTACGACACATTCAGGTTTGCATTCAATGTAAGGAGAACCGTATCGCAAATTTGGTGGACAAGAGCAAACCGCATTTCGTGATCCAGGACGAGAAGTACAAATGGCCTTTAAAATAATAATTATTTATTTGTAAGTAGTGTTAAGCATTTTTTTTTAAATTGATAAGAACAATTAACTCACATTTAGTCCACACGGTGATGGCGTACACGGGTCAGTAACCAATTCTGGTTCAATTTTAACTGTAATCAAAGGATCGAAATGTTAAGTTTTAAGATCACTTGTCATTAAGCTTAAATTTTCATTTAAATTTTGCATACCTGGAATTTCTGAGCATTGAATAAATGGATTTCCTATTTTAAAAAAACAAACTTTTAAAGCCCTGAGAAAACAAAAAGTAAACTGATATTACGCCGCATTTACTTACCCGTCAAGTTGGGTGGGCATTTGCACATTGGTGAATGATTCCTTGCTTCACAAATTGCTCTCTAAAATATTTATTTAATGATTATTAATGAATGCAATTTAAAAAAATTAAACTATTTAAAATCTTACATGACCACAAATGTTCGTAACACAGACGTCTGAGCACTTATTTCTCACACATCCTTTTGTTTGCTCACAATCTGCATCCACTGTACATTCTGGACGACAGGTCACGTAAGGATTTCCGAAATACTCGGCTCTGCATACGCAACTTTTTTGTCCTCCAACAATTCTAATCTCTGCATTCGGTCCGCAATATATTTCTGGTTCTTTAACAATGGGAACTTCTATTTTTCTACAGTAAACTTGAGGATTTCCAGAATAGCCAGGCAAGCAGTTACAATTTGCTGAAAATTAAAAGAAAAAAACAAACATTTTCATGAATTAAGAAGGGTTCGTCTTCGTTAGAAACATGTCAAATGTAATTTTAATCTACCTCGATGGTATACAGCTCTGCACTCTGCATTTTGCCCACAACTTCCAGGACAAGGATCTTCACATCGAATGGTTTTGAAACAGTATTTATCATTTGGACAATCACTATCAACAAGACAAACAGGCTTGCAACGCACATAAGGATCACCTATTGCAATCAAATAATTTAAATAATGCTCAAAGAATCACAGCAAGCATTTTTCTAACCAAAATAATTTGGCAAACAATTGCATCTGAAGTTATCTCCATATTCTGTACAAACAGCATTTTCTCCACAAGGACTTTGTTGGCAAGGTCTTGGCTTTTCAACTTCTACAAAAACAAGAAATAAACTGCTAGAAACTCAACTATTTAATTAATTCTCAGCGTACTTATTATAGGATGACAATATGTGAAACCATCTCCAGAATATCCAGCAGGGCCTAAAATATATTTTGAGGTCACAAATTTTATATCAAATAAATGATTGTAATATAATAAAGGTAAATAAAAATTCGTACATGAACAAATTGGGGAATGGTTAATGACTGTGCAAATTGCAGTTGACGAGCAAGTTCCTGGGCATGGATCAATGCAGTGATTTCGAACATATGCTTTGGTAAGGGGACAGTCGGCTGTGATATTTTGAAAATTTATTATTAGCATTTATCTGCAGCGTTATAAAATGCAATTTCACTTACAATTAACTGTGCATTCTGGTCTACAATTTGGAGGTGCTCCAATAAAAGAAGCCAAACAAGAGCAAACTAAATAAAAAAGAGAGTTGTTAATGTTGTTATGTAAATTCATTATTGAAATAAGTTTATATGTTAACATACTTGCTTGTCCATTGACATCTCGACATTGGCTATTTGGACCACCTAATTTTTAAAATAAGAATTTCTCTCATGCTTTCAATATAAATCACAAGCAAAAAAGGTTACTTACAGGGCGAAGGGTTGCATGGATCACGAATAACTGGTTGAGGGGTTTCAATGCGTCGAATATGACAAGCCACAAATGGATCGCCTAGAATGCATAACATTTGAAACAATTCTTACAAAAAAGGAAACAATTAGTAAAAATACCTGTGTAACCTGGTTCACAGTGGCAAACGGGCGAGTCTAAATA
>JAQIXN010001855.1:0-14957 GCA_034698145.1 Proisotoma minuta
TAATTAAGATATTTTTTGAATTTGTAGATGAAGGTTGATCCAAGCATTTACTGTGTCAGACGACGTTTAGGAACAGCACAGAAATCGCCAAGGCACAGCTTGAATGAAAAAGTATTTACATTTCGACGTGTTATTTTATTTCTTTATTAATTAATTTATCCTTATAGGTAAGCGAACTGATGCTCGAGTACAAACATGTCCATAGCGCTTTCAAAATAAACATTGTCGTAGATCGATCGTGGGCATCAAACGCTGTACAGCCTGCTCCTCCCACTGTCCCCGCTCCTAAAAGGAATATAACCAACGGCAATGGACATGGGCCATCAAAAAATAATTTCAGGAATGGTGTAAACAAAGTATGGGAATATATATATATCTGTTGTTTTGTCTTATTTTCTTAGCTAAATTTATTTTTATGGGGAATTTTAGGTTGGTAATGGTAGTGATAAAATTATCAGGAAGGTCCCTCTACAACAAGCTCGAAAAGTTCCCGTCCGTCCTGTTGCAGCTACACCCAAAAGGGGACAGAAACGTCCTCTCGATTGGGGACAACCGTCTTCCACAAAGCAACCCCACATTGTAATTTATTCATTTAGGTACAACTATTCTTTAAACCGTTATAATTTTTGTTTAGGACAACGAGGATGTGCGGAGTGTACACAGCCAAGACAGTCAGGCAGATTGCGAAGACATGGGGATAACATACGACGAAAGCTTCAAAGACATGATTGTGAAACGGTATTATGAAAAATTCACCAATGGACAAGTAAGATATTGCCAGCTCATTGTTTTTGAATTTGAATGATGTTTATTATTATTGTTTAGGTACTGCGTTGTCAAAAGGCGCTTCAAGACCTTCAAAAATCAGGAAAGCTTATGAAGTTTTCAATGTTCCAGCCACTGGTAATAATTAATAATAATTTTGATTATTCTTTAATTTATTAATTTTATTTGAATTGAATTTATTTAGCTCGCCGCATTTCTCAGAGAGTTGTTTGAAGTTTGAGTCTATTCCACTTCACCTCTTGCAAATAAGTGTCCTTATCTTATACGCTTCGACAGAAATATTAATGCTGTCTCACCAAATTGTTTGCCGTCGAATGAACCGAGATTCCGAAATAATTGTAAATCTTCCTGAAAGTTTGTCTTTTGTTAGATATATATATATATTTATATATTATTGATTTAGATGTCATTCGCATTATTTACGTTACTAAAAGGAAGTAATAAGCAAAATACACTTTCAGTATTACTATTTAATTTCAAATTTAATAGAGCAAAGTATGTTTTGCTTTAGAAATGCAATAGATTATTATAAATGTCATCCTTTTTTAAAGTATAATAAAAATAGACATATTTTACCAGTTTAAGTTAGGACATTGTATTGTAATATATTACAAATATTATATTTTATTGTACTATTTTATAAAAGAATAAAACATTGACGATAATTATTATTCTGTGAAATAATTCCATGCAAGGGAAATGTGTGTGAAGAGGAGCGTGGGTGGGAAAGGAGGGAGTCATGATTCATAATTGTCATATACTCCAGTCAGTTGATTGCTCTTGGCTATTTTACTCCTTTGTTTGACATCTTATCGGATTGGCAACAATGAAGCCCCCTCACAGAGTAAGAGCTTAAATATACATATCAAAAAGTAATTTTAACCTTTTCCAGGTCGCAACTAAGCCAAAACTCGTGAACATTAAAATTAAAACGTCGTTTGGAAGAAGAGGGAGCATTGTTCTGGGGCTTGAACAATTACATAAATTTTGTCACAACAAAGTTCATTCATTCGATCTCAAGAAAACCTGGGACCAAGTATTTAAAGAGTCATTTAACGTAAGTGAAATGTGTATCCCACATTTATTGCATTATAAAATAATACCTACTTGGTTTAGATTGAGTTGGACTCCACACGCTACTCGATCAAAAAGGCGCACGGTCTTCAAGTCGTCTTACATAATTTGAGAGAAGAGGTTGAAACTAATTACTAACAACCAATCAATAATGCATTTTAAATGTTTCTTGCAAGTTTAGATTGGGAATTTGATTGGAGAATATAAAAGGAAAGACCAAGAATTGTATTCTGTGGCCATAGTGGAAAATATTATCCGACCACAGGCATCAAACCCTTCACTCACTCCTGTGACCAAAAAACAAAGATTGGAAAACACTTCCTCTGCTGGTCGCATTCGTCAAAACGATATCTCTTCAACATCCAGCAAGCGTCCAGTAGTTGCTAAACCGCAAAAACATAATCCTGTCAGTATTAAACGATTTGCGACCCCTAAAGGAAATGCGCATCCTAATAAGAGACAGAGATTTGAGGTATTATTAAACAATTTAGCAGCAATAAAATTGAGTAAGCATGTTTCATATTTTAAAAAAATCATAGGAAGATGATTTCCCATCAAATTTGGAGCTCCCCGGAGGGTTTGACAGAGCTCAACAAGACGATGATGCTTGCACCGTGTATTCACAAAGTTCCCAGGCCGATTGTGAGGAAAATGGTATTCAATACAATACAGAGTTCAAAGATACAATTGGGAAAAAATTGAAGAATAAATTTACTGTTGGCCAGGTATTTTTAAAGTTATAGCTTATAATATTATAATGGACATAGTTAACATTAATTTTAATGTTTTTGTAGCTTCTCAGGTGCCATAATGCAATGGAAGAGCTCAAAGCCTCAAATAAAATGATGAAGTTTTCAACTCAAGAACCATTGCTTGCCGCTTTCTTACGAGAATTGTTCGAAGTGTGATTGTGATGGTACTGATACTTACTGATTGATATTAAATTTAAAGCACATTATTTTTTTGAAAAGCAAAATGACTTGTTACCAAAATTTTGAAAATCATGCCGCAATGTTAATACAGATACATTGTATCTGATACAGATCGAGAGAAATATATATATATACACCCAATTATGTATTTTATTTATTTTTACTAGACTTCTATTTGTTTCTTACAAAAATATACATTCAAAAATACAAAGTTATACACTAAGTTATAAGTTATTAAATATACACTTAAATTGTTAGTGTAATTACTATAATAGTAAGAAATAAATTTGCTTTGCAAAACCTATTAAATTCAAGAATGATATGCATTAAGGATTACAATGCATTTGGAATAATTTTGATTTCCATTACGAAATTAAGCAAACACGAGGAAATTATTAAGGCAATTTATTAGCCAAGCTTGTCAGAAGGTAAATGTCCTGGACTCCATATATAACATATATAATCTTCCAAATTGTTACATAGCTCAAAATATCAAAATAATGTATAACAAGAAAGAAAATCCATTTTTCATACAACCAAGGCAACTATTATCAAATTCAGGAAAATTTTCAAACTTGTTGACTACATTTTTCAACATCGGTTACTACACTGGATTTTCCATTTTTAAGCTGAACAACAATTCCATACATTTTGAAAAGCTTCCATTAATTATTTGCGGAATTTCTTATTTCCTGGCAGATTGTAAATTTATGTTTGCTTTGTATATCCAATTGAAAGAAAAGTATGGAGTAAATCCTGTCGAATATTTGCACCTTTTGAGAAGTGTAGCAACACTTTGGAATTATACAACGATGACATACTTCATTTTCACTAAGGGAGAACAAGTACGTAAAATTGTTGCATATTGTAATTTCATGCAAGGAAAAAAGGTTTGGGAACTCAAGTCCAAATGGTTAACATTTGTAAGTATTAATAATCTTCAATTTAACTTTAGTCAAAAAACAAAATGAGATTATTTTTCCGTACATTCATAGATGTGCAGTTCTCCTTTGAACGCCACGTTGATAATATTGTGGATTTCAAAAGGGCCATTTGAGCTACCATTACTTACAATGGAGGAGGATACCGAAATAGGAAATTTTGTATTTCACACCAAGTTTAGAGAAAATATACTCAAGAATTTGGGAGTTTCTTCACCCACAACAAAAGATGCATTAAATTATCCTATTTTGTTAGACACGTTTTTGGGGTCCCTTGACGTTATTGCAACGTTTTTCAGACTTCACATTTCATACGTCGGCGATTGGATGCTGTTATTAATTTGCTTAACGTTGTGGATCCCTGCAAAACACTTTTCCAACCAGATTGAAGATGGGAATGTGACTCCAAATGAGATTTTAGAAATGTACCATGACCTCAAGGTTTTGTCGCATCTGATTAATGCAGCTTTTGAAGCTGTCGTTTTACCATACGTCACAGGTTGAGTATTACAATTGCAATTACAATTTACAATTTGCAAGCTTTATAATTGACCAATTATCGAGTGGGAAACAAGCACTGCATGTTTCCTGCTCGATTTATAAAAAAAATATGATATCAGTCCTTTTGCGAAAGCTCGAAATATTTCTAGCTGAAAATTAATACTTTAATTTTTAGACTGTCTGTTCTATTACGCATCCAATGGAAACAATTTAATGATTTCCCCTTCAGTACTCAAAAGAATATTCCTTATATCTTCTGTATTGGAAATTGCTGTGGCAATCTTCTTTGCGGCTGATGCATGCAAACAGGTCGAATTATTTAACAACTTTTATGGAACAAATTTTAATAATAAATTTATATTTTAGCTTGAAAGTTTAAAGACGTGGCTTTCTTACCCACACAATCAATTGTCCCTAGATTTGTCTACCACGAATTCGCAGATGACTTTAAAAATACAAAATGAACTAAATGGAAACCCAATTGGTATTAGTGGGGCTGGCATGTTTACAATCAACTATGCTGTGGTCATTTCTGTACGAATCGTCTATTGTTATGATTGATTTCATGTTGAATAATCTGGTCTAATTTGCAGGTCCTGAATTCGGTTTTGACTATTTTCATTCTCTGTGTACAATTTCATATGCAGAAACTCTCAAATTGATCATAAGTTGATATTGATGTGTACCATATAAGGCATTTAAAAAAAAATCTCTTCATTTTTAATCACGTCTAAAGAAAATGCATTTGCCTCACATTTAATGGTTGCAAATTAAACTTGTGTCTATTCTAAAACTATTATAATACACTTGTCTAAACTTCTAATTTTATTGACATTTAATACAATCTAATTTATTATAAATATTACATATCTTATTTTACCAAAACACAATTGACATTATTTGGGTAATGTAATGCAATATAATATCGATTCAATTCTCATTTATAATTTATAAATCACTTTACTTCCTTGCACCTTACTAAATATTTGATTTGCAGTCATTAATTATGTAGCATCTTCATTCAAAGTGAAAGCAGTGGGCACAACATCGGATGAGAAACTCTTAATAAAACTTTTATTAGCAATTCCAAAATTTCCGACAACATATTTTTGGGCGGATTGTACGCAGCTAAACTTTCCTTGTTTGCCATCTTCTTTTCTCTGGTAATAACTTTGGTTATAAAAATAAAATGGGTAATGTAGCAACATATTAAATTGTAAAATTGCTCTGCCGTTCCTTCCCTCGTCATTTGTCCATTATTACCTTGGTGCACATATATTTATTTTATGTGATGAAATTGCGCACTTTCGCCATCCAGGTCGTGGAGGATGATATAATAATAATATAATATAATGTGATGGAATATTGCCCATTAGAACTTGAGTCACAAGAGAGAAACTTGTTCCAGCACCACATTCCCAACAAATAACACTTTCTCTTTACGACTATAATTTAACTACAAATTTATATTATTTTATATTTTATTACCAAAACCCATCTCTCAACCTTCCAGCTAATTTCACAAATAAATTGCACAATGTCCCATAAATAGCCCTGATAGATCTAAATATCTACTTAGTTATAAGGGTTTCCATGGATTTTAATTTCAAGTGACAAAACACAAATCATTATGCTGTATGTTTATAATCATTTTCAAAAGTGTTAAAATATCTCAATTTGTCATATCTTTTCCAGTTTTACCTCAACTTGTCTATTTTTGTCTGTCATTATTGTGTATTCCCTGTAGGAGTAGGATTGTTATTTCTCTCATAAGACTACGAATAAATAGTTACTTTCTCCATCATTATGTTGTGCTCAATGTAGCAAAATTATTATTATTATTATGGCAAACTTACTCCTTGTTTATTATTACATTCTATGGCCCACGTTATTTCTATAAGTCCCAGTACAAAGTCATAATAATCTAACCCACCCCACCGAAACCACCCCCACTTGTCATAAAAAAAGAAAGTAATTCCATAACAAATTCTTTTGCACAATTCTGTTCATGGATCATTCAAAAGGAAAATGAATTGTTTTAATTTTTGTCTCCAAAGGACTAACATGTCACTCACTTTCACCCTACATTCATAACATTATTTGAGACAATAACAGAATTATTGTGCTGCCCCTTGTACACTTTATATGTTACAATATGAAATTTAATTTTGCATTTAATGTTCCATCCAGGTTGGTCTGAGTTTAAGTATTGCATTACTTTTATTATTATTATTACCATGAAACTGTAGCTGGGAAAAGGCTTCTCTCATTTTGTTATAATAGTTAACAGTAAACATTAACCGAGTGGAATGACAGACTTTGTTACATTACAAAAGTACATTTAGACAATAATTTCAGGCCCTAATGCTTTTCTATAAAATAAAATGGAACTAAACTTTTCATACTTTTTACTTTGGACCATTCACAAAATATGAGAATTAATCGGATATATGTTTTATCATGCCTCTAAATCTACCAACCCAATTTAAAAGTATTTTAATTAAGAGTCTGCAGTCTGCATGACAACAAATTTGCTTTCACCTGTCACGTACTTTTTAAAATCGATTTTCCACCTAAAATTACATTTTTTCTACTTGGTAATAAATGGTAATTTATTATATTGCATTTTATATAAGGGAGCGTGAAGTTCATTTATAATAATTACATCACACTCTCCTACTTTTGGAATAAGAGAAGAAGCGTGTAAGTGGTCGGTGGTGGGAGTCATTAATTTATATTTTATTATAGAAAATGGGTTCTAAAATATAAACTAAAATGAGAAGGAGCAAGAAAATTACAATCAAATGGGCCAACGGAAGAGAGAGAGGAAAAAGATTTTCACTTCTCCAGCAGAATAAGAGAGACTGGGAGAGAGGTAATTGCACAATTAAATTTCATTACCACCTATGCATAAAATATATATACTAAAATATCCTTCTTATATATCTTTGAAATTATGCATGTAATATAATAATATAAGAGTAAATATTTAATGAAATATGTTCATGCTGTGCTTATGCTTTCCCTACATCTGGGTTTATTTAAGTAGATTTTGCCTTTAAAATGGAATATTTGAAGATCATTTACAATAATATTTCAAGTTTTTCACGTCATGTGCATACATATGCATATACTTGTGATAAAAAGTATAAAATATTTGTAAATGAATGAGCTACTTGTACAACAAAAGCCTTTCCCTACAAGCTCCCCTCTCTCTCTTCTAGGTAATTAATTAATAGACTTTTTTTTTGTTTTAACATGGAAATGTTCTCTTATTTGCTTTTCTCCCTCAAATCCATGCAGAACTAGAAAATATTCCATTTATCCAGTCAATTAAGCAAATTTGATTCAATAATTCTTTGGTTTTGTCTACTCTCCTCATTCTGCTATGCATGTACTTGATTTTTCGGCAATTATTTTACTTTTCATTTGCAGATCTGTCAGAGAAAGAATTTATTAGAAGAGGCAGGAGAACAAATCAAATTTTTGTAATTGTGGAACTTTTTTTACCAAATTAGAGAAAGAGTTAAATTAAGTCAAGTCAAGTGAGTGGAAAAATGGAATATGAGTAATTACATTTTCTCTAATATTTTACCACGGGTAAAAGTTAAAATGTGAATTTACAAAAGCGCATTATCAGTTTTTGGACCATTCAGAAAATCTGCTTCCAAAAATGTTTAGCATCTTGTCAAACAATTTCCAAGAACTCGTTCAAACAATTGTTTAATTTTACGTTTTTCTGAACGATCCTCTTCTTCCTACACCTTCTTCAATTCTCTTAATGAATTAATCAAAAAATCTAATTGGAACGACTAGAACTTTTTTTTTGCTTTAATCAGTTATGCTTAACAGAATTTTTCCTGTATTCGCCAGTCATCAAAATTGAAATCAATTAACAACTTTTGATTATTTGATTTAAATTAGTGCCTCCTGCCTCTTCAAAACTTTTATAAACGTTTTACCTAATTTCAATTGGAAATCAAATTATCAGTCTGTTCTTTTTGTAGATGTGTCAGCAGTTTTATTTTATTTCTCTGTCCATTTCTCTTTCATTTGGTAGCCAGGGGAAAGCAAATTGAATTATCCGATTTTACAAAATATGTAACATTTTGATTTGTACTGAAATATACAAAATGTATGAAGCTTCCAAACTAAAAGCACTCGTCGGCATGTGTAAATTTTAGAATTATTTTATACCGGGGATAAAATAAAACCTTTGCTTTGGTTTATAATATAAACTTTATATATCAAGTGAAGTTGGTTTGCTTTCTCTGGTCTTTGAATCACTAAATAATAAATGAGATGAACATTGAACATTTTAAAAAATTCATTTGGTCCCTCATCCATACTTCCATGTTCTTTTTAAATAAGTAATAAGCCACATACAAAATTCACACGCTACACCATCAGTGGGTGTGGCAGCAAATCAATGAACTATAAAATACACACCCAAAACATTTGTATTTTTATTTGTACATGTGTCACATTTAATTTTTATTTTACACCATTGCATTAAATGTTGGCAGTAAATATTTAGTTAACTGTGTTTCATATTTATACTATTTAGAAGGAGATGTTGAAGAAATTTGTTTGAATAATTAATGATGGTCAACTCTTGTTCCACTTGTTTCGTGTGGGAGTGGTTTATATATACATAGTTTGGTCTCTCTTGACTGAGAAAGTTTGGAAACTTGTTCATTTTAAATATTGGAGAAAGTTACAAGTAAAGGAAGAGCTTGAGACATAATTTTCTAGATCATCAAATATTCAACAGCTTAAGCAACTTGTCCAACATATTACAATTCCTTCTCATTTCTTGGTGGACAAAAGTAATTAAAATTTGTACATTTATATATATATATATACTAATTTTGTAATTTATTTTACTACTCGATGCTTTTGTTTTATTTAGAAATTCAGGCTTTATACTTAGAGAGCAAAGCGTGGAATATACACATCAAAGACTAGAAATGATAATTTATTTATGAAATTGCTCAACAAATTTATCCATCTTCTAAATCTACAAAACAATTGTGGAACTTTAAACATTTATTACTAAAATATTTACAGAGGACAAAGTTTAAAGGTGGCAATTATCCATCGATCTTTTAGTCTTGCCAGAAATATGACTAAATTTCAAAATATTTTATTAGAACAAGAACAAACAGTTTAATTTAATGGCCAAAGAAAACGAACAAATAAAATAACCTCGATCGCTTGTCGGAGCAAATTCTTGACATATTTATATTGTAAATGACAAGTTTTGTTATCTTACTCAGTGGTTGGTTGAACAAACTAATTTAATTTAATTTAATTAAACTTTCTCACAATGTAACTAAAGCTAAATAAATAGTGCAAAATTTGACAAAATTAGTGAAAATTTGAGAGTCCAAGTAAAATTGATTTAATAAAACAATGTTAGCCAAGAAAAGCTCTTCTGTTTAAAAGCAAATACTTGATTATTAAAGTAAACTAAATGAATATATATGTTGTAGCCTTTTAGAACTGCGAAGCCTGTTTGTTGTACGTGCTCAAGTTCGAATTTTATAGCTGAATTTGTAACAAATTTTAAAACAATATTTTCAATCTGAGAAACAAATGGTTGCTATACGTACTCAAGGATTTTGTTACATTTTCAGATTATTATCATCACTGTTTGACTTGGCCCTTTTTTAGGTGAAGCGAGTGGAGTTTTAGTTGTTAGTTGTGGTGCAGAATGATCAGTTCGTGAGACTCAATTCCAGCCAAAAGAACAGAGAGTTGAGGTTTCCCCTTAGTCTTCACTTGGAACTGTTTCGGGCAACAACAAATTCGGCTTTTGGATTCCACCCGTCTCAAATTCCCGGTTGGCTTAATTACTCTTATAAAATGGGGTCCCATACCCCAACCCTTGAAAACCACACCCAACAACAACAGCAACAGCAACAATATTGTCTCCGTTGGAACAATTACCAAAACAATTTGACAAACGTGTTTGACCAACTGCTTCAGGCTGAAGCGTTTGTGGACGTCACATTGTCCGCGGAGGGTCACTCTCTCAAAGCGCATAAAGTTGTCCTCTGCGCCTGTTCCCCTTATTTCCAAGCCCTGTTCTTTGATAATCCTTGCAAGCATCCCATTGTTATTCTTAATGGGGTAAAATGGACACAATTGAAGGTTCTAGTGGAGTTTATGTACAGAGGAGAAATAAATGTCCAGCATGATCATCTTGCTCCATTATTGAAGGTATATATATACATACTTACTTACATATCAAGAAATAAACTTTGATTTTTGAATGCAATACACAATTCTTATTTACGGCATCCATTTTTTTCCATTTCAGGTGGCAGAACTCTTAAAAATCAGAGGTCTTGCTGATGTCTCACGTTCCGGCAGTGGACACCCCACAGGTGGCAACAATACAAATATCGCCACCACGACAGCCTCAAATGACAACGACACAAAACGTCCAAATCCAGCAGACTTTTTGTCAAATTCCAACCACTCCCACTCTGGTTCTGAAGCATCTACAAATATGAATGGGGCTTCAATAATCTCACGATCACAAGGTGGTCAATCCGGTCATCGTAAAAGACGAAAAATGTCAACTCCAGAAAGGACACCTAGTCCCTTAGGGGCTGACGATGACAATGATCTCCTTCAAGATGCATCAGATCCTTCGGACCTTTTGCAGACGGATGGCAATTTGGATGACTCGCTGTCAATAAATCCGATACTACCCTCAGATATCCAGCTTCACCGGGTGGCAGCTGCGGGGGGATTAAATCTTTTGAATTTACATGCAGCGGCTGCGGCGGCGGCAGCCGTTGCCACTCCAGCCAGCAATGCGTCCGTTGGAGGCAGTTCCCAGGGTGGCAATTCTTCATCTTCGACGGGAGGAAATGATCTGGACATTAAACCAGGGATTGTGGAAATGATTAGAGAAGAAGAAAGGGTAAGCTTTAAAAACTTTTTTATATGCATTATTTTATTTTTTTATGCATGTAAAAGGCAGTTGAGTTGACGGCAGTTTTTATTTACAAATTCCATTCTCTCGCTAACCCATAATTATTATGGCAACAAAAGTAAAATAATAATAATAAAATAAATTATATACGTTCATCCAGAATGCATTCTTTTGCCCAACAAAAAATGGTTGTAATGATAATAATTAAGTTTATTATTATTATTATTATAAAAAATATTCTACGTTTCAGCAAGTGGCTTTGCATTTACATAAAGCAAAATGCCGAGTCCCCAGAATAATAAAAAATGTGTGGTAAATAATGAGATGAGGATTGGGCTGGCTGAAAAATATTTATATTAGCTTCATTACATAAAATATTAAAATTATTTTATGGTAGCTTGGGATGGGCCTGTATATATTTTTTGTGGGTGCAATTCATAAATTCCGTTTCCATAGGAACTTATGTAATATAGTTTGTTTGCCTTCCCCTCATGGAACTATTTTATATGCATATATATAAATATAATATTCTCTTGGTAGAGTTTTCATTTGATTCTCATCCATTTATCCCTTAATTAATATTAATAATACTGGGGCTTAATGACTATAATTCTAAAATATTCATTCCTCTCTCTTGTTTGTTTCCATATTACATTTATACATGTATACAATCACATACATATCAAGAGAGTCCAGTTGCTTAGTTTGTTGTATTCCTGTAAATTAATAATTTACGTTCATCATCATCATCATCAAGAGTTAAAATTGGGAGAATAATAGAACAACAAAGCTCTGGACATGTTGGCTCATTTCATTACCATTAATTTTAAGCAATAATTTTTATAGCTTTCCTTCCATCGAGGACAAATCCATTAAATATAATAAAAATAATAAAATATTTATTATAATAAACGTACATACAAAGAAACATGGCAAAGTATCGGGCAAAAAATCTCAAAGTTTTTATTGCCTTTAATTAAGCCCAAATTAATTTTTGTTGGCTATGAACGACCCTCGAAAAATACGTTTCGTGACTCATTAATAATACATTATTATTTAAATGTTATACAAAAGGCAATTATTAATATTTTTCTTGACCTTGGCATTTGTCTAATTATTGAATATTTAATGTATGTAGACCCATATATTATTAAACTGGTGACTGGAATCCGATAATGCCAAAAAAAAATATTTCTAACCAAACATTTCTATGATAATTTATATCCAAAAAAGGATGAGAAATGTTTAATAAATGAAAAAGTAATTTAGAAAATGAGATTTCTTTTTAATCTAAATAAAAAGTTTATTTCTCTCCAAAAAGAGAAGAGGAGAGAGAAGGTGAAAATTATGTTCTAATTCTCATTCTCTCATTGAAAAAAGATTTAAGATTGGATAAATTTCCATCTTCCATATTTCTCGGGCCAGATTAAAAAGGAGAAAGTTATTTCTCTTTGTTTATTTGTTTCCTGCATAAGATGTAATAGGGCAATAATTTAAAAGAAATATCAAACATTCAACATTTTACTCATTTTATCACGAATTTATTCCATACCTTGGGGAAATTAGGCAAAAATTCTTTTTAAATACACGGCAAAATATATATCTACTTAAAAGAAATTCCTATAAATTAAACGTAAAGAGTTATATATAGGAGAGACCATAAATTATGCGTAAAAACAACATTATAAAAAATATACATGTATCCACATACAAATTAGATATTTTCTGGAAATATCATCCAGTTTGCTATAGAGAAAGAGCTAGAGAACGCGAGAAATGATTTTGCAGGGAAAGTCTCAAAATGTTTGCATTCATATTTAATGCATTCTATGTAGCATTTTAATTATTCGAGGGATAGCTGAATGGATTCATTTCTTTTAAATAAAATATAAATAAATTTCTCCATTCCTTATTCTCAACCCTTCCTCATTTTGTTCTATGCTAACAAACTTTTATTTATTTTTGATGTTAACATAACATAAACATTTCGCATTTTCTGTTTATTTTACTTCCCTCTATATATCCAACTATTTCTGGATATCATACTATTTCAGCCCCATGTAAAACATGTTTCCGAGTGTAAATATGAATGGCCATAATTTGTCTAGAATGGAAAAGGAAAACATGTTCACATAAATATTTAATTGATACCAGACTAGATTCTAGGTGGCTAGTACACAACTAATGTAAAGTCGATAATATATTCTTATAATGTTTTGGGATCATCCGCATCCAGTATTATAGCTTATATATTTATACTTGGATTGGATATGAATGACCCTTCGTTGTAATAATAATATAATTTTGTCCCTCATTTATTCAATTCACCTTTTAGCTCAGTCAGCTTCAATTTATATTTATTTATTTATTCCCTTATTTTTGAGGGTAGAGAAAGCAGAGGAAATTAGGGAAAGGTGGAGCAGGGGACAGCTAAAACACGTGTTCGTTTGTAACAATATCTACTAAATGCACTAATTCTAATACAATGATGGTTAAGTTGAAATCAATACTTTTTTTTAGGGTGGATGAATCTTATTTGAGACAGGTTTCACATTTTCTTAAAATTTTCATTCTTCTTACTTGACTAGGGAACTTTTGCCCTCTTTTACATCTTAATTTAGAATAATAATGGATCTCATTTCATCGATTCCTTCTCTCGTTTCCAGTTTTTCTCTGGGATTATACAATTCCTTGGAATAATATGTAACTTTTACAAGGGAGGGAGTGAAATGAAAGAATAGCTCATTTTTAGTATAATGTGAATAATAATAAAATAAATATTGATTGCCCCATCCATTCCCCCTTCCTACACGTGGAAATCATTTGTACAAGCAAAATATTGTATTAGCACAAGAATAGGAGAGAGAGAGGCTTTAATTTATTTTATTTTATTATTACTCCACTCTCAAATTATCCTCCATTCACTCTCCATTCTTAAATTATATAACATATATATACATACGTACAGAGTAATTTTATTTTATATCCAAAACTATGGAGCTAGAGAACTATTTACATTGCTTTTTATTACTTTTATTACGCTAACATAATACATTTTATACTGCTACAAAATTCTACTCTGTTATTATTGCTTTACTGCCGCATTAGCTACCTAAAGACACAAGAGTTAACAAGTATTTGTCCCAAAATTGTTTCCTGTCCTTTTATATTTATAAAAAAAATCCAAAGCCTTATTTAAATTTAGATCCCTTGTTAAAATTTAATTTTATTCCATGAATATTGAATGCACATTATAAACTTGCATAGAAATGCGTCAACTTTACAGATTCATTTTCTAAAGGGAAAGTAACAAACTTTATTTTCCTTTTCTGTATATAAATGAAAAATTGCTCAAATTATTCTAGAGAGCTATGTATACTCATTTAGGGATTTTATTATATTTACAATATATAAAATATAATAATGATATTTTATACAGCTGCATATACTATTTTATTATGGACAAGGCAGTAAAATTAAATTATCCAAAATGAAAGGGGGAAAACTAACTAGCGATGGTAGTTGCCAAGGATTGTCCATAAATTTTGTAGCATAAATAAATCTAATTAGTCACTGCTGTTTTGGGACAGATGTGGACATTTCTGTAAAATGTCACCACAAATAGTCACTGTTCATATTTTGGAATCCAAAATTTGGATGCCGAACATTTTCATACTTGATAATACTTATAAACTGCTGTAAAGAAAGTGTCTCATTATTGGAAGCTTTTTCAAAGTTTATTTTAGTAGCAATAAAAATATCGGAAGAGCACAC
>JAQIXN010001856.1:0-14957 GCA_034698145.1 Proisotoma minuta
GGATGTTCCAAGCATTTGGAGTTTCCCAATGGAGTGGTTGTGAATGATCGGGAAGAAATATTCATATCTGATAACCGGGCTCACTGTGTTAAAGTGTTCAATTATGAGGGAATTTATCTGCGTCAAATTGGAGCTGAAGGTATTACCAATTATCCTATTGGAGTCGGAATCAATGCCAAGGGGGAAATTTTGGTGGCTGACAACCATAACAATTTCAATTTAACTATTTTTACCCAAGTAAGAGATGAGACACTGTTACTTTCAATTAGTTAATGCTTTAATAATTATTTATGTCAGGATGGACAGTTGGTTTCTGCATTGGAGTCTAAGGTGAAACATGCCCAATGCTTTGACGTCGCACTCATGGATGATGGCTCCGTCGTATTGGCTTCCAAGGTAGGTCATTACATAAGACATTTTTTTTAAAATGTTGAGCTAACTAATAATTAATTACTCAAGGATTACCGATTGTACGTCTATCGCTACACTCAAGCCAGCATCATTGGATTACAAGGAGGTTTAATATAGTGAAAAAATCTTCCTCAAAGAAATTTACGAAATTTCGCCTATTTTTCTACCTGACTAAAAAGACTGCAAACTCGTCCATTGTTGATGGAGTTAATTATTGATGTTTCATCGCTTCCCAAAGTTGGTATGCATGGTCGTTTCAAATAGTCACTACGTATTTTATTATTCATAAATAAGTATTTTGTGGTGATATCCCAAATAGTTTCCGTATGTTATAAAGTCAGGCAGTGAATGATTCTTTTTGTTGAATTTATCAATAATTTCGGAAAAAAACAGTAATTTAAACCAATTATATTTTTACACAAAATACGCGATTTAACTTTTTTTTTATTTTTATACGCTATCTGTTGTTTGTCTCTAAACCAAAATTCACTGAAAACGATTACAATAAAAATGTTACTAGATCTTAGGTCCTGTTACTAGAATAAATTACGCTTTTTGTCAAACTTCATTATTTTGCATTTTCATCTCGTCATACTTTCGCCCAAATATAAATCCGTTTTACCGGAAAGCATTATGGACTTGAACAAACGTTTAGATGGATAAAATAAAGTAAACGGTCGCTTATTATTGCTGCATCCGCGTATGAAATACTTTTATACGAAGTCATCATGACATAAAATTAAGTTGTTGTGCTCAACCGTGGTTAAGCCCCAGAGAAAGGAGGAATATAATATGTAGTATTTGGTTTGAGCGTGGGCGAGCGTGTGACGTATCCACGACGTGTTTTCTTCTCCAGAAAAAAAAAAGAAGAAATCTGAACAAGAGAGAAAACGTTTGTCGCAAGTCGCTCTTTCCGTTTCCATTTTCCTCTCACTCCACACTAACTCATCCGCTGAGATGGACTTGTTACATAGATTGGCAAATATCCAATTGTAAAAAGGAAAATGGATGAATTTGCAACTCCGTCTTGTGATGGTATTACTTACTTAACTATTACAGAAAGGACGCCCCACCGTTTGCCAGTTGGTCCACAAACTCCGGAAGAAAACAAATGATTAACAATCCTACAAACAATCTCAATCATTGGATTTTATTGTTAAGAAAAAGACACAAATATCCAAAGAGCACTTTAGAGTTTTAGGGAAGCTGAAGGCTATGTACATATGTAAATTACGAGCTGTTTGCCATAAAATCGTTTTTGCATCAAAAAGTTTTGGCCTTTGGAACAAAGAATAAATGTTTTGCGAAAGAGAAACATTTTCAATTTTCTTGTTTATTTGTCTCCTACAAATACATGGTTAAAACAATAGGCGACCAATAGGAGTCCAACGGTTCAAATACAAATAAATTATAAGAATCAAAAGCTGGTAAAATAATACAAAAGTAATATAACGTAAGTAGATTGAAAATGAGATTGCAAGAGAAAAATATAAAGCTCTTGGTTTGTGGGGAAAATGAGATTACTGAGATTGCGAGTTCTACTTTTCTAAACCCCAATGTAAATATACAAGGAGAAAGAATCTGGGATAATTGTTTTCATGTTGTTTATTGTTTTTGCGTGTAGCAACCTTGATGGACGAAGGATTAGATAGTTTAAATCACAATTGAAGGATTTTTCGGGAGAAAGACGTAATCATATTTCATATACAAACAAAATATTTATTAACCTTGGATTTGTACATATTTCAAGTTAAGGAATCTTATCTAATAGACATTACTTGTTACTTGAACAATTTTCGTCTTATTTTTGATGCTTCGTGACGTTTGATGTACAAGGTGAAAGTAATAAGATTTGTGTTTAACACATTGGGTTAGAAGAAGAACATGCATGTTTGCAACTCAAATCTGTGATGTCATGTTTCGTAGACAAATTTTGATGATCTACGTGCGTAATATAAAAGTTTATAAATTTATACAAAACTTGAGTGAAAGCACTTGGCCTTTACCACAAGGCGAAGTTTTCATTTCAAGCAACTGACAGAATTAGAAGAGGAGGCAGAGTGAGACTTTGTTCATCTATAATAAACTTTGGCACTGTAAACGGGCGTAAGTATATGGCTCAAATTCGCCATTCATCTGATACAACTTTTTTGAAATTTTATCTGACTTTTAAGGCATTTTCAATATTTTTTTTAAAGAATAGAGGCTCTAAGTCAAATTGATCACATTTTTATCATTGGAACTTTTTAAAATCGATTATAACGTCTTTTTTTAATTTTTCCACTTATCGCCCCCTTAAAAATTCGAAAACGTAACAAAGTCACATTAATTGATGCATTCTTTCCATTTTAAATAACATTTACCTTTTCCCCGTTCTCAGTTTATAGAACGGTCCAAAGGTTATCGTGGCGACAGACAGACAAAGAAAACTGGACCTATTGTCGACAAAATAATATCACGCAATACCGACTGTCCGTCTAATATGTTGATTTTGAACGGTCTTCTTGATTATTTAAAACTTGGAAACATGGATGACGCACAAAGTAAATATTATAGCAGAGAAAGCATAGTTTGGGGCATTTTGCGACGAACTTTTCTTTTTTAAAACAATTCAGATTGAAATTCCAATTAATTATATGTAACTTTAGTAGTAAAAGTAAGGAAGGATTAATTGAATTAGTTCAATTTTACTGAGGAATTATCTGACCATCGCCCCCGTCTAGAATTTATGCCTCCAATTGCTTAACGTTGGAAGAAGTGAGGCGTGAAATGATTATCACACAATTCCTCTATTCCCAACAGATGTAATGTCCTCCAAATATTTATTATTACGACTTGGATATGACATAACAATCAAGAATGACGAGGGCTTTTAGTGTCAGGAAGTAAATTGTGGGAATGTCCCTAGACCACTTTATAAACTGATCTTGCAAATTGATTCCTTGCAAACAATGAGAAGTAAGACCCATGTGCATTCCCAATACTTACTTATATATTTAACATCAAGGTTGGGTTATCGTCCTTGTGGTTGGGACCTTTTGGTCCAAAATTTGACGATTTGGCTTTCTACCTCTTTCTTATGTAACAACTTTTACCAAACAATTTAGTCAGCATCTCTTGAGGGAACTGTTAAAGAGTAAAGAGTCAAGAGTTTATGCTATCGCCTAAATCACAATTTGGTATAAATAAGAGACACAGATTTGGTCTTTAGCTGCTCAATTCGTTTAATTCATTGCAATTTCAGTGGACTCATTCCAACAACAGTTAATTATCTGTGGCAAATAACAAAACAATTAGAAACAATGAGTATTTCAAGTTCATGTAAAATTTAAAGTCATCTAAGTAGCTATGCCTCATTTGCAGCAACTTTAAGAATTTCTGCTCCAAATAAATTTTCTTTTTGCTCCAACAATTCAAATATTTGGTGAAAATAGACTAACGTTTTTATGTGACATTATGATGTTGACCTCAGATATGACCCTTTTGCCAGGCCTTTTATCTCATGTCTCATTCTCTTCTCGTGGCTCTTGGGGAATATATAAAGAGTGAACTCACTGTTTGAATTAATTTGTCTCTGACCCGTCCATTCATTTAATTCGGTTGAGTTAACATCTCGCCCTGATAGGACACAACATGGTTGACAATCTCTTACAAAGAAAGAGGAACAAACAGTTGCTTATTTTACTAGTCATGTAACAGCTCGAGAATTTTTTTAGGGATCTTATTTCGTTTTAGTGACCCGAAATTTCGATGGAAATATCACTCTTGAGATTGTTCTAATGTAGCAATGCTTTTGGGTCAAGAAATTAATGGCTTGAAAGAAGCTCAAGATTCTAAATGTTTGTAGGAGTGAATATACGACATGTAATAGCTCCATTGCGACTTTGAGACAAGTCTCCAGTCTCTTCCAACAATCTCAATTTCATTGCTGCTCCACAAGTGCAACTCCAAAACAAGAACATGCTATGTAACTTTTTCAAATTTAAGCAGTTCCTTTTGCTAAACAGCCCACACAGCAATTCCCCATTTGAACTCAAAATAAGTGGAACAAATGAGGGATGACTTGAAGAGGACAATTCAAGGGGTTGTTTTTCCCTTGGCTACTGCGGTCTCTAATTTAGGCACATAGCTAATCTCTATTCAATTCCACAAAATACAAATACAAATTGTGACGCAAATTCCCTTTGTTTCACTTTATCCAAAACTCTTGCCTGCATACGTCACAACTTTTTTGCGTCGAAGGGTAAAAACTTTGGAGGATTTTGCCAAGAATTCAATTTTGAGACCACGTAGGATTATAAAATTGAAACTTTTCTCATTACCATAATCAGCAGAAAAAATAAAATGTTTAACATGAAAACTAATACTGTCGAACTAATTAAATATTTTTTATTAGTATTAGTATATAGCATTATTTGCATTAATTATGGTTTAGTTGAATCAAGGTTTCAAATCGCGTACTTTCACCAATATTTTATCTTATGGTCAACATGTAAATGTATTCTCGTTTATTTATTTATGGGAATTCTACCTGGATTTAGTAGGTGGATTTTTAACATGTTTTTCGAATGTAGAAGAGAGAAAGTGGGATTTGATTTCAGGATTATTTTATTAGGGAAAATCTCTTGAGGAGCACTGTGCGCATCCATTGAAGAGAGAGAGCGAGTGGGCTATATAAGAAGTTGAGTTGATGATTCAAGTCGCCAGTGATATCTCACCCTCCAACAACACCACCACCGACTGACCACCGGAAACGGGACAAAGTAACAATAAGCTCACAACGACATCACAAACTCCCCACGGAATTTTATTGCCATCCGCTCAAGTTTGAGTCAACATAAAAACTTGGTCGCAGCTCATTATTCCAACTCAAAAAGAAGGTAAGAGTTTCTTTAACCCCCTTAAATTAGATACTTTAGACAATTAGTCTGGTAATTTTGGGGATATTGTCCCAACGAATTATTAGTATCCAACTGTGACCAGAATCTCAACTTTCCCTTTATTACTGCATGGGCTTCTCTCGTGTCGCACGCTTTTGTTAAGTAAATTAAAATCTGTGAGGCTGAAAAAACTTTTGAAATGTCAAATTTAATAATCCAAATCCAATAGTGGACCAAAATTGCATTAAGGTGGCATGTTTTTCGCAAATCTCATAAAAGTAAAAGGGGTAAGGAGCATGAAACTTGAGTCATAAGGGCATTAGAAATTGCAATACATGACATGGGATGACCATTTGATATTGTAAATATTTTATAGCTACATTCTATAGAATTTTCACTGCATGACGAGTAAGTAGGTATCTCTTTGCAAACACGCTTCGTCATTGGTTAGCAATTATTGTCGGGGCACTTGAAAGATTTGCTTTGACTCAACTAGTCAAAGCAAATTGTGTGGGACAGTTTACTTTTCGGACATCCAAAGTTATTTTGTGCAGATTTAGCAGAGTCGAGGTGGCACGTAGACTTCTGAACAAAGAAAAAGTGAAACATTGCACAACTTCCGGTCCCCATGCACTTTGTTGTTGAATGGAGTGATATCATGTACCCAACTAACTTTGTACAAAACTCCAGATTTCTCCACAAGTTAAAAAGCTTCTCACATTTTCTTCAGATTGAATTAGACATTTTAAATCGAGAGACAGAGCAAATTGTGCCAATTAGATGGAACAAACAAAGGATAATTATTTTGATGATTAAACAGTTTTTCAGTAACCATCTCACGTCCTCATGTACTTGTAGAATATTTTAATTTAATTAAAGATCTTACAAACATTAAATGAGAGCAGGATTCAAGATTGTCTCAAAAATATCAATTTGCCCCAAACTTTGCAAGTTCACTTTCCTCGTGCTTTCACAAAACTTTTTATCGCGTGCTCTCAACTTTCACCAACATGTCGGCAATCAAAAGGTTGAAAATCCTTAATTTAGCAGGCTACATAGCATAATGAATGTATGATTATGACATTAGCTTTCTTTCATCATTTGATTAATTAGCACAGAGAGCAAAATCTCTTTTAGGTCTGCTGAAAATATACATATATCGTATATTGTCGGATTAAAATATTATTATTTCATACTGCTTATATATACTTATTCAAGATAACCTTTAAAACTTTGCCCGAAGCTTGTTGAAGGGATTAAAATGCTGTAAAATGAGTGGGAATATGGTGGATACTGTTTCCAAATCCATTTAACTGGTTGGTGATGTAGTGGAAGCAGGGCAATCTGGGCTTAGTGTCCTACATCAGACTTACTTTCTTTTAATTTATGAGACCAAATTCCACATTTCTAGTTAAAAGATTTCCAAGAAAGGGAAAAAAAGAACATTGTAAAGCTCTTCCGACTCATCTTCAGTCCGTCCATATGGAAGGGATAATTAAATGGACAGAGGAGCAGAGGATCCGATTAATTATCTCTTTTCCCTGTATAATCATATAAGCAAGCTAATTAATTTTTAAGAGGAACCTTGCGTTCCCTTGTGTGAAAAATACTATACATTATCCAATCTTTTCCCGTTTCCATGATTAATTTTTCTGTGAGAAACATCACAAGACATCCCCCAAAACAACAATTCCTCGTACACTTCCAACATGCTAGCCTAAAAGTGCGGCACAAAACTTTTTTTTCCTTACCAGCTCCATAATGATGTGTCCTTGCAAAAGCACGAAGCATGGCGGAGAATGATACAAGATCATCCTTCATGTATGAAAATAATATGATATCATACGGAAATCTATTGAGTGCAAACACACAGAAAAACAGATATCTATGTCCTCTGGTATGGTGCAAGGAGACATTATCTCATATATTTGTTGACAGGCGGAATTAAGATGGACGACGGTTCGTCAGAAAAGCTTGTTTTTATCACGCTGCCTGCCCTAATACAAAATTACGATCTGAGGAACGTATGAAATTGGAACAATATAAAATAAATTGTCGTCAACAGTTTAAGGGAGAGCAAACGCTTCCACCCTCACGCTTCAGCATAATTTTATTAGCACAATATGGCCAAAAAGTGTTTGTTCCTTTCTCTGTGATTTTTTACCATTCGAAAAGAAATTGAATATCTTGGTTTCTTCCCTTCATCTCTTAATGGTTCTTCCGACGGGGTAAAAAAAAAATAAAAATCATGTGAGACATGACTATCATGGTATTGAAATACATTTTATTTACCACGAGAGAATGACGCTCTAAAAATGGGAGAATAAAAGCTGTCAGAGTTATTGAAGAAAAACAAGGGAGAAAGTGTTAAAGAGATGATCCTTTTAGCTTATGTGTCATCAGTCTGGATTGACTACACTCAAGTGGAAAAAGGGCCAAAACCCCTTTTACGTAATAAGTTTGTAGAAATATTTGGCACATGTATTTATTAGTCATCATCGGGATAGTTGTTGTGTAATTAATACTGATGTATACGTATTTTCTTTTCAGATACAACATCCTTAGGGGGCAACTTGCAACAACTCTCTCAATACATCTCTCTGAAGAAAAGTAAGTCTCAATTTTTGGCATAAAGCTTTATTAGTTTTGTGTAGTCCAAATGCGTATATTTCTAAACATCCTGATTAATACTGACTGGTGGCATGTCCATTTGATCAAGAGAAAGACGTCGTTGATTATGAATAAAATGTTGTACTCATACAGTTCTCTTTTTCACTTCCGTTTGCTACATGTGAATGTTAAGTAGAAATGAAATGTCTCTTCCTCTCTAAAGAACGTGGGAAATCTTTTGCTTTTTGACATCATATAAAAACGCCATTTCTCCTTTTCCTTTTGGGGTGTATAAATTTGTCTTCATGGATCGCTGTAGTGGTTGGAGCATTAAATTGAATGAGACAGGAACCTTGGGATAACTTTTTGTGAGATGTATTCTTAAAAGTCTGATATGTAATGAATACATAATTAGCCGCCCCATCCCTTTCACTAAGGATACATAAATATGCAAAAATGACTTTGATGTATGTCAAAATGTACGTGTATTTACTATTTATTGAATGAAAGCCAACCCTATGCAGCATTTCTTTGAACAACTGTAAACTTTTGTGTGCCTTTGCCAATGACATTTCCTTCAGATCCTGTTACCTTGCTTTGTCCCAAGACTAAGACTAGTTAAAAAATAGGCTATTGCTGCAAAATAATGTTGGAAAGTAATACAAGTATTCATTGGAGAAAGTTTTGTCATTATATTTTGCAGATGCATAAGGCGTCTTTGTGGATGATTGTGGGCTGCATCACAATAGCAGCAGTTCGCGTCTCCCTCGCCTCCCCTACTTACCAACAACCACCAGAAGGATTCAGGTAACCCAACTTTTAAACATTTACATATGAAACACACGAGGAGCTAATCATTTTCTTTACCTTTTACCAAAAAAAGTACAAACATGTAATCATAAACTTGACGGGTGGTTGACTCTCTCTTTTTTATGAACTTTTCAGACCAATGGTTGAGGTAGAAGATCCTGACGCAGTTCTCGAAATGCTTGCTCGACTTGGACAAAGTATTCTGAGGGCAAAACATGATGGATCAAAGTACGTAATTATCATTGGAACTAAATTATTTCCAAGTGGTTCAGTAGTAAAAGAAGCAATCAGGTTTTTGGTACATTTCTCCTCCTTCCTCATTATCCTCTCTTGCCGCAATAATTTGAGGTCTGGAGTGATTGAGTGAGGTGTCGGGTTGGGAGAAAGCACAAAATGCCATTACACAGCCCACAAAAACAATTTGATTTCATGTTATCTCCTTTTTGTCCTTTTATGGGGTCAGCAAATCTAATTTGAATTGGATTTTGCAACCCTATAACCCATCTTTTCTTTGAAATTTCATAAATATTAAAGCGACAATTTAAATTTTCTATCAGTTTCTGTAACCCCGTTTAATCATCTTTGCTATCCCTTTGGTTTTCTATATATACGTGGTGTTTGAAAATTCTCTTGTTTGTTTTCTCCAGCTTATTTCTACCCTACATACATATGTACAAAGGAATAATTCGCTAGAGAAACAGAAACCAATTCAATCTTTCAAATACGAACTGGAGTTTGCATTTTTAAAGGGATTTTTTTAAGTTTGCTTATGCACTACATAGTCTACAGACTCGTTGTTGTTGCTTTTTATTTAAAGCTTGTATAGAAAATTTATATTATAAATAAAGTTTTACAACGCCCACTCCTTAATGATTTCAGATCTTTTAAGGCCAATTAAGTAAATTTCTGCTATTTATATGCCAACCACGTTTGGACTACGCAGCACAAGTGTCAAGAGTCTCGTATTTTTTAACGGCATTGTTGATGTTTGGTTCTTCTTGTAATGTTGCTTTTTTGTTGAATGTTGAATCAAAGATTCAAAGAAGTGAAGGATATCAAATTATTGGAGTGGCATTTGACTTACAGGGAAAATTTTGGAAATAATCTCTCTTTTGAGTGTTTCCAACGTATTTGAGATATATTTATTCTTGTTTCTTTTATCAGGTATTTATGTAAAAGAAGCAAGATATCTTTTAGGTGAAAGTTATAAACATATATATCTAGATTTCAATATTAAGCAAACTTGGATATTTATTCTTGTTGTGTAACTGAAACAAATTGAAAGTGATTTACACTGAGGAAGTTGATAAAATATAAATTCCTTCAGTTGAATCGTCCATGATTCCCCCAAATCTTAGATTTACTCATATAACATTCACTTTTAATCCCTTCCAGTTAGTTTTGACATTGCTGAACTGTCCCTATTTCTCATGCTCACCGATTTCTCATGTACACACTTATGAATGATGACATATGGAATTTCAAACAATGTGGAAGGGTTAAACTAGGTTGACATTTTTCCTGGAATGAAATCTCAAGTTACATGACACAGGCAGCCATTTTTCTAGTTGAAGAGCACTTGAGTGTCTCCAAGTATCTCATGAAGTCCACTTTGGAATGTCAACAGTTAAGACATTAGTGGAATCAGGCAAAAGAAAGTCTTACTTTCACCACCAACAGCAGTCCCAAGAAAGTCGTGGATTGAGTTACCAAAAATAATCTTCTTTAAATGACAAAGTTGCCCCAAGCAAATGAACAACTTAGCCTTGTGCCCCTTTACTCTTGCTTTACTTTTACATAAATTGTCCATTTTACTTGTCCGTGTCCAGTGTTTTTAATTCAATCCTTCTTTTGCAGTGCCAAACGAGGTCTCGATCTTGGTCTTGGACGTGGATTTTCTGGCAGCCAAGCAGCCAAGCACATTATGGGTATTATGCACATTTAATTTTATAGATAGATGATTGTAATCTTGAGATAATATAATAATCTGGGAATTGTCTCTAGGTCTGGCTGCTGCGAACTTTGCATCCGGTCCTGGAAAAAGGAAGAGGACGGAAGTAGCTGTGGATTACCCTGCCATCCCTTCCGGACTCGAAATGTCCCCAGTGGAGTGGTATGGAAAGAGTTAAGCACCCGGCAGCTATCAACAATCCAATGACCACTGGTCACAATTCTTTGGAAACTATTAAATCTATGTTCCCATATTAACAAAAAAATGTAAACTTAATTTGTAAAAAAAATATTTATTTGGGATTTATTGTCTTGCAGTCTTGAGTAGTTTAAATTTAAGTAAAAATATTTATCATTCTACAGACATAGGTACATTACATAATAAATTTAAATTAGTGGTCATACCAATCTAGAAATTCTATCAAATATCATGCACTACTTTATTTGTTTCGAGAGTCTCAAATTGAGACGCTTCTAAAAGTATGAGTTTGTTGTATATACCGAATATTTATTAGAATTAGAATAAATGTGCAATCATAGTTCTACTTCTAGTCCCATTTCCAACTAATTAGAACTCCTTGATAAATAAAATAGTAATTCATAGTAATTGATTTCTAGAATGATAGTTGATATAATATATGCATTGCCCTATATAAATAATAAATATCACTTATATTCATGTTCCATTTGAATGTTACAACTAAAAATATATCTTGTATTTTAGTCTTGTTAATGTATGCAATCGTAGTCGGATTGTCTGTGTAGTGAAAGTAGCTGTCGCTAACTTCTTTTTGATTACAGCGTAGAAGAAAGCAGGGGAGAAAGGAGTTTAGAATGTAGTGTCAAAGTATTCTATGTAAAATTGGTATTTCCCCGACCTCAATAAAAGCTCCTATCTACCATTCCTACAAAACTGTCGTCAATTTGTGCATTTTAAGACAAGAGAGGGTAAAGATAGAGATAGAATGTGGGGCATCCCACAAAGGAGCGAGTTGCCCTCCGCTGCTGACAGTGTTGACTGTTTCCACTATGGAAATTCCATACACACTTTCCCCCTAATCCTCAGCTTGGAAAGAAAGTTGATACATGCTACACATTTACTTACACTACTTGCTGCATACAACATTCTCTTTATTTAGCACAGTTATAAATGCAATGCCACATCCAACAACTAAATAACGGTGGTGGCATAGATTGAGATTTGTTTGGCTGGAGCGAAATTTGTAGTAATATAAATATAAATTAGTGTCAAATATTGTGTGAAAGTGGTTGGGTTGGGTCAGAGGTCAGGGGGAGTTGGACACACTGTCTTATCACCATGGGCAATGGGGACGAGTGGGTGGACAAGGCGGAGGAGGAAAGACTGGGGATTATAGCCAAATATGACCAAGGAAGGGAAGCAGAAATTGAGCCTTGGGACGACCCTGCCTTCGAAATATATCATGTCACAGATCATTATGGGTTTATACAGTAAGTAGATAAGCTTTTATAAACGAGATGACCTTTTTAATTGACATTATCAACAAATTTCAGCGATCAGAGGTTTCCGTTAAAGTTTAATCCGGTTGAAAACAAGTTTAGAGAAATAGAAGCAGAAAGAGCCGACAAATGGATTAAAATGAACGCAAGCTGGGATAAATATAGGCACAGTGAAAAATTACGAAAACGCACATTTAAAGGGATTCCTAACAAAGTTAGGGGGCTTTTTTGGGGCTTATTTCTTGACCTGCCAACAATTAAAGAACAGCAAAAGGGGAAATATGAGGTTAATAATATTTATAATAATAACACAAGTGAAAAATAAAATAATTAAAATGTTTCCTTGTCTGTCCACAGGAAATGTATAAATTATCAAGACTACATTCCCTAGATGTTCGTCAGATTGACTTGGACGTAAATCGTACCTACAGAGACAACATAATGTTTCGAGAAAGATACGGAGTCAAACAACGATCGTTATTTAATATTCTCTGCGCGTATTCAATATACAATTCGGAAGTTGGATATTGTCAAGGAATGTCACAAGTGGCAGCTTTATTATTGACATATATGGACGAAGAGGATGCTTTTTGGGGGCTTTCACAACTAATGACACATCACAAATATGGGATGCATGGTATTAAATTAATTTATTATATTGACAATGATAACAAAAATACTAAATTCATTAATTGTTGATTTATAGGTTTCTTTATTGCTGGGTTTCCAAAGTTGGTTCGATTTCAAAAACACCATGACAAAGTACTGAAATCTATGTTACCGAAAGTTAAGAAGCATTTCGACAAACATGGGGTCGATGTTGGATTGTACACTCTCAAGTGGTTTTTCCAATGTTTCCTTGATAGAGTTCCTTTTGAACTTGCTCTCAGGCTATGGGATGTATTCTTAATGGATGGGGACAAAGTTTTAATCTGCGCAGCATACACAATACTCAAGATCCATCAAAAACAATTGCTTGCAAGGAAGAGTATGGACGATTTACTGGACTATTTGCAGACATCCATTCCTTCTGATTTAACAATTGATAATGACAAAGCTATACAAACCTATCAGAAATGTGTTGAAGATCTTCATAGAAAGAAACTTGATATTCCTGGAGAGCCTAGTGAAGACGAACTGCCCAAAAAACCATTTGGTTTAGTTGAAAATATTGTTAAACCTGTTCCAGTTATCCGAAAAGAACAAAACCATTCCAACAACCAAGTAATTGAGCCCCCTCCACCTTCAGAAGTTATCACGAATCATGAAATGACTGGGAGTGAAATGAGTGAATGTGGGGAAAGTGGTAGAGGGGAAGAGGATGAAGAGGAAACGTCAGAAAAGGCTTCAGTTTCTCATGTAACAACTACATTTTCCATTAATAATTCTCCAAGAAATTTTAGTCGTCCACTGTCCTGCGTCTCAAACTTTTCCTACAACTCTGCAATCGAAGAATACAATAGTTCATCAATCCACATTCCTGGAGGAGAAGCTGTAAGAATTTATGTGCCATATAGCAACTCCAACGAAATTTCCACATTCCCTATAAATAACAAGTCAACAGCTTCAGAGGCATCTTCACCCCGCAACAACTTTGATACTCTGAAAAACGACCCTAATCGCATCAAAATAGACATATCCTCGAATTAATAGTTTTTTAAAAATTATTTGTCACAACAGTCAATAGAGTTTTAGCTAAAACCTGAAATTGCCAGCCTCAATTATCATCACAATTATATAAAAAGCTACTATTCCAAAACACGGACCTACCGCAGCAATCTCAATTTATCAGTAGTGTGAAAGACTCGCAGCTCCCAAATAAATAAAAATGACTGCATGTACCTCAAAAATTATACTGAAGATGTGGACTATTAAAATTAGGACTATGATTTCTTAGACTCTTAATAATGATAACAAAACAATATATGTGAGGTGCTTGCGCCCTTAGAATGAATTTATATTATTGCATCATCATGTATTACAAATATAATTATACTATATATTAACAAATATTTCAGTCACTGCAATAACTTAACCTAAAGATGACGTTCATTTCAAATAATTGTATAATTATATTATTTATTATTTTATATAGCAATAATAAAAACAGTCAAATGGGTTAAGAAAACGAACAAAAGTTCTTTTTTAAAAAATTATAATGTCTTTTAACATTCTTCTTCGTCACCTTCTTCCTTCATTCCAGATCCTGAATGGAATCGTCCCCCGTCCCCCCTCACTCTATTCATCGCATGCTTGTGGCGAGATTCGTGTAGATATTTCTGTTTCAAAAATATAGTGCATTATATGAAAAACTTGTTGTTGGTTAATTATAAATTAGCCTTACGGGTCTTTCTTTTGGAATTCGGCCTTCGGCTTCTAACCTTGCTCTTGCCTGACGTCGTTTTAATATTCTGTGATATTGTTTGGCGTTGACATATAATGGTTCCTCTTCCAATAAATCTGCAGGGGCCTGAATTGGCATTCTGGCGATAGGCAGCCCGGGAGATTGGACCATCTAAACAAGGAACATTCTTCAAGTGTGAATACAATTTTCAAAACTTCCAGTGCAACTTTATTTAGCCCGACCCACACATGTAATCGGGATTTATCAACGCTTGATTTTTTTATTTGCAAAATCATTAAATCAGTTGTTAAATCAGTCAAATCAGTTGTTAAATCATGTCCATAAATCAGTTAGTAATTTAGTTAGAAAATTCACCCCCCGTTATCAAATACAGGATCACCAGAAATAAACGTTCAAGGGAAAAAATTCTCCAATTTTAATTGGTCGAAATTTTGTTGTAACCTGGAAACTTT
>JAQIXN010001857.1:0-14947 GCA_034698145.1 Proisotoma minuta
TGCATAAGTAATAACACGGAGCAGTCTGACGTCAAAACCTTAATTTTACTGACACTAATGGCTTATTACATATTACTAAAATATAATAAAAGTTCGATCTCATTGTACTCTCATAAGTAATTAGCGACAATGACATTTTGAGAATTGATATCCAATTTGATATCCAGATATTTTAATCTTTAATTTCTAGAATTAAAACAAGAATATCAATTGATATAAATCTCATCATGTTTTGTTTATCAAAGTTTAATTGTGGAGATAGCAACATCTATATACCTGCCCAATTTAAAAAAATAGGACCTTAAAAGTGTGTAAAATATACATTTTCTTAAAGGTTATTGCTATTTAAAAAAATCCACGAACAATAGAGGTGTTAAAAGTCCTTAATTTGGAATTTTTATTGCACAGAAGGGGATTAATGAAAAAATATTTTGACCTGACCCTTTCCCAGAATAAACCTTGAAGCCTTATGTTGGCAACCAGAAGTAAATACATAAGTCTTTGAAGGAGAAACAGCAAACCTCCATTTTACAAATTCAAATTTTAAGAAATTCTTTAAATTAAGGTAAGTGTTTTTTTTAAATTAAAAGAAAAATAATAATTTAATTCAAACTGACGATGAATAAATTTAATAGACATTTTAATTTAAATAATATACATAAATAAATATTTTAATCTGCAGCATAACTTGCAGCTGAAAATTTGGAGATGAACTACTTGGCTATCCTTCTTACAGTAATTTGTAGCCATTTAGCTCATTCAGCATGGACAGCAGAGAGAGCCTTTAAACTACAAAACTTTGGAGAAAATAAATGTGTACATTTTGTGGCTGTTGGTAAGATTTTTAACTTTTTTATAAAAGGGCTCGCCAAAAATTAAAAAAAGAGTAGCGTCTTGCTGATTAGCTTATTGCTTTTTTGCACATTCTAACGTTATTATCTTGATTGCTTTACGTACTTTTTTCTTTTAAGGCATCTTTCAGCAATATAAATTTTAATTTAGCTTTATATGTATAAACTACAATATATTTTTCTCGTCTTTTTGAAAAAAACAGCAAGTTTCTATTTTTTATATACAAAATGCCATAATTTTAGCATAAAATCAAGAAAAATAACACTTGAAATGGCTTTATGCTTTGACTATGTAAACAAGTTGTAAGCCATTTCTCCTTAAAAAATATAGTATTTATATTTGTAATTTCTTATATTTTAAAGATTTGGGAGCTCATGCTCTGATGGGAGATTGTGCAAATGGAGAATTACTACTCGCAGAGCCTGCAGATGAAGAATTTGAATATTACACAATTCACCTTCAAAACCCGGATGGTCCCAAACTTTGCCTCGGAGTTCAACCGGATATTTCATCAATTACTCCCAAAGTTGTTTTAACAAGCTGTAGCCTTGATCCCACCGCTATTTGGACCGTAGAAAACGGCGCAGGATCAAACAGTGTCCTTATCCAATTCGGAATTCCACTTCTCATGACCGCAAATCTGAGGCATGTTGAAGCTACTAACGCCGAAAAAAATAATCCAAACGTACTTTGGAACCAAATATTCGTGGTTTTGTAAATTAGTTTGTTTGAGAGCACATATTTTAAGTTAATAAATAGTTTGATATTATTTTTGGGGAAATAAATATTTTATATTAAATTAAATTATTCATTTACGATGAGCACCACAGCAAGCAAAGCTCCTCCTTAAAATCGCTTGAATTTTTTTTGGGCCATGCCATGAAAAATTGTTTATTGATTTAATGCCCAAGGATTTAATGTCTTTGGCTCTAACGCCGGCGCTAGAGCCCAAATCTGTGTATTTTATTTGAGGTCAATTTTATTGTATAAAACCAGAAAAAATCACCTACAAATGCTCATAGAAAACTGGGTATTTCAATTCTAACCAAAGTGTTTATAGTTTACCGTCCTTGTTTAAAGTTAGTGCAAATGGGAGGATTAAATTTTTGTGCTAAAGGAATTAGATGAGCAGTAAAAAGGTAAGGATAAAACTTTCCGACTTAAAATTTTCTCTTAAAATAAACACCACTTCGCTACATAGCTTTTGTCGGTAATGTAATTAAATTTAAATTTTTTGTAATTACTAAAATACAAGAGGCAAGAAATAAAGGATTTATTTTATTTTACCATGTTCTATAAATAAAAATTAAATTGTTAAGATACCAAAAATTAAATAACTGCTTGAGGATCTTGAAGGATTTGAGTTTTAAAGTTTGAAAAATATACCTTTTCATAAAGGCTTTGTTAATGCTATTTAAAAATCCTCAAACAATAAAAGGATTATAATTCCTTGATTTAAAATTTGGAAATTTTTATGGCACAGAAAAGGATTAAATAAAAAATATTTTACCTGTCCTTTCTAAGAATATAAAAACGTTGCAGGTTTCTGCTGGCAGCCAGAAGCAAAGAACTCTTTGAAGCAGAAACAGCAAACCTACATTTTACAAATTCAAATTTTAAGAAATTCTTGAAATTAAAGTAAGCGTTTTTTTAAATATCGTAAAAATTTAAAAAAAACATCATAATTTAAACGTAATTGAGTAAATTTAATAGGCATTTTAATTAAAATATTATACACTTAATACTTTAACCTGCAGAATAACTTGCAGCAGAAAACTTAAATTAGATATTCCTCAGCATTAGCTTCAATTTTCAAACCATAATTTGCCAATATTTAAAGTAAAATTCGTACAAATTTCCAAATTTCCAAATGTTCATTTACAATCAATTACACAATAACACTTAATTTATTGTCTTTCCAGATGAATTATTTGGCCCTCTTCTTTTCCCTTTTTTGGATTTCAATGGCCAATTCTGCGTGGACAACTGACAAACGTTTCAAACTAAAGAACGTTGGGAAAAATAAATGCGTCTATTTTCAGGAATATCGTAAGATTTAATCTTAATTGTCTTAAAAAGATAGACTTTTTTAAATTCTTACAACCACTTTTGCCTCCTTGCCTGTCTGCTCACCCGTAAATTGCTATTCGCTCCAGTCAATTTTACCCCGGGGATTTTCGCACATCCACTCAAAATCAGATCCGTACAAAAAGTTGGAACTAACACATTGGTTTTCATTACAAGCAATGCATTTCTAAGCTTTCATATTGAAATTTACTACAGTCATCTAATCGAACTTTCCCTTACTAAAAGCATTTACCACTTTTTATTTATCTACCACCGAAAAAATTACAATTTGATTTCCATCACAGACCTTTACAAAGATGCATTTCTTGGAGATTGTGCAACCGGGGTCAACTTCACTGCATCTTTTTCGGAAGAAACTTGGGAGCTTAAATTACCAGATCCCGAAAATCCAGAATACGAGTTTTGCTTCGGGGCTCGAATCAATACTTCTCCATTTAAAGCAGCCCTCGCCCCTTGCGGCTTCCCTTTGACTTCTTGGCCTGTAACAGATGACGGGGAAAGCGGGATTAGATTTGGCGATCAGTTTAACACCATGGTAGCAGTTGCTTACAATCGTATTGAAGTTAATGAAGTTGTTGCAAATGACCCCAACGCCCACTGGACTCAGATAATTGTGGAATCATGATCATGAGTGCTTTTTGGGAAAGAAGGGTTTCATTTTTATGTTTTATGCGTATGAATTGTTTATTATAATAATAATAATAATATATAAAGAATGGAGAAAAATTAATGGAACTGGAGCAGAAAACTGACTGTAAAAACCATGGATATTAAAGAAATTTAAAACATTTTTATTGTGTAAATCAGTAACCTATTGTCTATCAAAATAAGTAAAAAGTTTGAGATTTGACCTCTCTAGTCGCCACCAATTAAATTTTATTTCTGAGATTCTGCATCAGATTTTTTTCTGATATTTTTCCAACTTTGAGACTGATTTTTTTTCCATCTTCCTTCCAATTTCAAAAAAGTGTCTAACTTTCCTAAGATCTTGTCATACACTGTACAAAAATGGCCAAAAACTTTTGGATTGAGAAGGAATATGGGACATTAGAAGGGTTAACTTTTTTAGGAACAAAAATAAAGTTTTAAGAATTGGGGTACATGGTCATATGCACACCCAGATTAATGCATTCTTAAAAATCTACAAACAATAAAAGGATTATAATTCCTTGATTTAAAATTTGGAAATTTTTATGGCACAGAAAAGGTTTAAAGAATAAATATTTTGACCTGTCCTTTATTCAGAATTAATAACTCTTTTAGCTTTCTGTTGGCAGCCATAAGCAAAAAAATGAAGCAGAAACATCAAACCTTCAATATTAAATTTTAAAAAATTCTTGAAATTAAAGTAAGCGTTTTTTGAAACATATCGTCAAAATTTGAAAATATCATTTACTTATAATTGACAGTAGAATTAAAAAATAGATAGATATTTCTTAATGTTAACTTCAATTTGCAAAGCATTTCAAAATACTGCAACATTGGGATTTACAAATTAAATTAGTATTAACCTTATTTTCTGCATAATTTATATAAATTTAAAAATTTCCATTCATATTCAGTCACATTGTGTTTTATTTATTTTATTCAATTTTCAGATGAATAATTTGACCTTCCTCTTTTCCCTATTTTGGATTTCATTAGCCCATTCTGCATGGACAACTGACAAGCCTTTCAAACTAAGAAACGTTGTGAAAAATAAATGCATCTATTTTAAGAAATATGGTAAGATTTACTTTTGATTTTTTTAAAAAGATAAATTTTTGAAAGTCCTTTCAATCGCTTTTGCCTCCATGTCTGTCTGTCCCTCCGTAAATTGCTATTTGTTTCAGGATATATGACGGGCTTTTTTTAATCGGTCTATTTACCCCTGGGCATTTTATCCCGGATAATTTTATACATAAAAATCAATTATTTAATTTTTATTGCATAAAAAACGATTTCCAAAATTTTAATTAGGGATATTAAAATTTTAGAACTGTTCAATTTAGACTTTCTTTCCACTTAAAAAATTTACAATTTGATTTCCTTCACAGCCAATTACAAAGATGCATTTCTTGGAGATTGTTCAAAAGGGGTCACGTTTACTGCTGTCCCTGGATTGATGGATGGAACTTGGGAGCTCAAAATTCAAGACCCCAATAATCCCAATGAATCCGAATTTTGCCTCGGGATTCAATTACCCCTTCATGGCTTCCATAAACTATTGCGAAACCTCTTTTACTTGGTGGAATGTAACAGATGGAGGGGATAGGGGTATTAGATTTGATAGTGGCGTGACCACAATAACCCCAGTCGCAATTGCGTACAATCGTGTTCAAATTACCAAAGTTGGACCATGTTGTCCCAATGCCCTCTGGGCCCAGATATTTATGGAATCATAAAAAGGAAGGAATAAGAAGAGTTTCACTTTTATGTTGTATGAATAATTTATTGTGGTTAATAAACAAATTTATGTAAATAATAAATCATAATCTTATGAATAAAATCTCATTTATGGGTTTGCAAGTTAAGGAACTTATATTTTAAATAAAAATTTTATTTCCTCCCATTACTCAATTCTATTGGGAAAGTTTGGATTTTTATAGAGCAGCTTTAAAATGATTGATATCAAAAAAATTTGGATTTTTTAAAAAGCTTTCATTCCTTAAAAATCTCAACTTTTAATCCAAAGAATGTTCCATTAATTGAAAAAAGCATCCATTTGACTGCACCTTAGCCCATCTTCGTATTTGTAACACTTCCGCCTCACAATTGCTAAGCTCATGCCCTTCCCCTCCAACTGAAATTGTCGTTGCCTTTCCATTTCCTAATTTGTGATACTCCCCTCCAATGTTTATATTCTGACTAACAACATTATTAATCGTTGTATTCCTTGTCCCCTGGTTAAGATTAAGAGACGCATTTTCACCCCAAATATGAATATTTTCCACGCAATTATTTTCTACTTCATCCTCCTCAGAATTAGACCAAAAGGTTAACCCATTATTTTCTAAACTTCCCGAAATTTCCCAACCATTAATGACGTTGTCACTTGATAGTACTTCATTCCTCTCAGCATTTTTACAGGTCAAGTTGTTAAACTCATTTCCACCTTTACCACTTACATAAATTCCCAGTGCCTTAATTTCCTCATCACTGATGCAAACTGAACAATTGTTCACTTCATTACACTCTGAATCTACATCAATGTGAATCCCTACTAACTTTGGATTATTGATTGTAACATTTAAAATGGAATTTTCACTTCCAAGAATAAGAATCCCATAAAAACCCCCGGTAATGTTGATGCTGTCCAAAATATTGTTGTTTCCGCAATCTTCAATTACAATACCCGAAGATTCTGGGTCATTTGAGTTGATGACGATTGATATTCCCTCAATTTTGCAGTATTGCCCTTCAATTTTAATTCCAAATGAGTCGGTTTTTATGATGGCTTCTTTACCCTCCTTTCCCCTGATTGTTAGATTTTTCTTATCTTCAGGAATTGTAAAATTGGAATAAACCCCAACAAGTTGAATGATATCCCATTCTTGGCTCTCCAAAATATATTCATTGAGTTCCTCCGAATTTTTGGGTTCTAACAAATTTCTTCGTTTGCAATTTTTAAATAGTTCTGGGACCGGTCTAGATAAAACACAAAAAAGGTAAATATAGAATTAACGAAAAATTTAGTTTACCCTTTGCCCGCAAAGTAAATAAACATTTCTAGCAACAAATCGGAATCCAGTTCTCTAGAAGAAGCCACAAATTCCGCAAAATCTTCGTCCCCAACCAACGGAAAACGGATGAGTTTGATCAACTCTTTGAAATCTGATGCTCGTTCCTCCATATTTTCATCCTTCCACCTAAAAATAAGAATTTTATCTAAAATTTGTCTTTTTTAATTGATAAATTGATACTACCTTTTCAACCCCTTAAAAAGTTCAATTTCCTCGACATTTGGCAGATATTTGGAACTCAAAATTGCTTTCCAAGTGTTGGCATTCATTTGCATCCAATCGTTTGAGCCTGAAGTCAGCATTCTTCCCAAATTTCTGTATAATTTATTCAATTAAATATGGAACATTGATGAAATATCATAAAATTTTAAAGGACCAACTTTTTAAGAAGATTGAAAGCAGTGCCACCACATTTCATACTTTGGAATAATCCAGATTTTTCGTAAATCTTGATACAATTCTCCACATTAAGTTTCTCAATTAATTTCAAGTCACACAAATTCATAAAAACTTGAACTTCATAATGGTCGGCCAAATAGATGAGATCCAACCAAAGCTCAACATTTAAATCAAGTTTCAATTCCTCTTTGTAAAGAAACTGTAAAAAAGTGGAAAATTAGTTATCCAAAAAAATTACCCATGTACATAAAACTACATTAAGTGAAAACGTTTTCTTTTTTATTTTTTATGTCAGTTCGTGGATCCTTTATAGAGTTGAGTCGGGTCGGCCTTTTTGGAAACCCGACCCGACCCGAAATTTTCCAAATTTTTAAAACCCAATCCGACTCGACCCGAAATTTTCAAAATTTCAAAAACCCGACCCGACCCGAAATTTCTAAAAATATAAAAAAATATTTTTTAAAATTTAAAAAATTGCCTATTTTATCTGTTAAACCACTATTTACAATGCTAATTTTTAATGTCAAAAAAATGTAAACCCGACCCGACCCAACCCGATTTTTTTTAAATTCCAAAAACCCGACCCGACCAAATCCGAAATTTTTAAAATTTTCAAAACCCCACCCGACCCGAATTATATTTATATATTCACAACCCGACCCAACCCGAAATGGTTTTTCGGGTCGACCCGACATTTTTCTCAACTCTACTTCTTTACAACAAATACATTTGAATATTTAAGAATTAGATAAAACTTTGCAAAATATTGCATTTTCGGGACAGAAAAAAAGCTGTTATTTTAATTACTTTATATCGTTTTCAAAGAGAAAATGTATCTATGCTAAAAAATGTAAATGGGTCTCATTTAAAAGATAATTATTTTTGAATGTAAACTACAGACACAGAAAGTCAGGGTTCACATATTTTAAAGTTGCTACTCAATGTGCCTTAATTACTTTAATATTTATTTACATCCTTTTGTCAAAATAGTAAATTTTAATTGATTTATATTTTATACCTTCAAAAACATTTGAACTGCTTCAACGCCTACATCCGGCGGGATCTCAATTACATCCCGCCCTTGCCCCCCTTCCCCCCACCGCCGGGTCATCATGGTGGCGATTACTGGCGACATGGCGACAAGAATGGTTTTGTGGGCGTGCAGTCTTTGAATCTCGTCGTTATCTGTCTTCACAAGAAGTTCGACATCCGTGCAACTACCTTCTTTGAGCATGTCGTAAAGCCGTCGTTTTAAGGTCGAAGAACTATCATCATTTTCTTCATCGTCCGTCCGTCCCCTTTTATTGGCGTTAAAACAAAAAGCCTCGTTGGCTTGGGAATTTGACATTTTTCTAAAATATTTAATTTTAATTTCGAATTTAAAAATTGATAGGGACCAAAAGTGGGATAACTTCAAAAATTCAGCCAATTCTGTCAAAAGACATTTCCTCAAAGCTTTGTCTTCTTCTTATTTCACAGTTAATCTAATTTATTTTGAAAAAAACCTTACAGAATTTCAGAAATTTCTTTTAAATTTCCCTTTAAAAATCTATGTGATGCTCTTTCTGCTTCAAAAACTAGATTGTTTATGGCTGCCAAAAAACTGCTGCTGCTCCATAGCTTTTGTGAAAAAGGGACAGGTCAAAATGTTTTTTCTATAATCCTTTATTGCTGCTAAAATTAGATTTTCTTAAATATAAGATAAAGTATATTTACACAGAAACTCATTCAGCCTAAATAATATCTTTAAGTAACGAAAAGAATAAAATTCTTAACTAGTTAGAGTTATTCTATGCGAGCTATTTCCAATCAGCCCCATGAAATAAACCTTTGTTCAATTTCATGAAAAAAATGCATACTATTTTCTCAAGATGAATTATATTTATTTAAAAATTTGTTATTGATTAACTATGTAAATAAAAGCCATCATTAAGATTTCCAAAAACTGTCTTTCCAACTGTCTCTAAGTTAGAAATTATAAATAAACATTACCGAAAGTTGCATAAAATATTGGAAGATACAACCAGTTTTATAAAATTTACTAATTTTGTGTAAAATTTCAGCAAAAATTCCTGAAAATATATCAGTTTCTAAATATGATAGGATTAAAACAAATCAAAATTTTATTAATGTACAAGAATTTTCTAAAGAAACTTGTATCATAATTTAGCCACCGTTTCCTCACTATTTTTTCGCAATTGTCCAGTTTTTGAAAATTATCACGTATGATAAAAAGGACGCAATTGGGATATCTTATTCTGGACAAATATCAAACCAAGTTGATTCGCAGTTCTGCATGTCCACAGGCTGACGGCAAAATATTTTATTGATGGGGCTAAATTCTTGAGGCAAAAGTGGTCCTGACCCTCACTGGCGGTTAGCAGCTGGGTCAAATTGGCGGCAAAATTCACATCTGTCGAAAACCTCAATTGGTAGTTGATAATATAAAAATATAAGGATACAGTTTAGAAATTTTGGGACCTTAAAAATTCCAAATAAAAGAAATATTTAAAAACAAAATATTTCAATAAAAATTTAGTTCTTTTCAATGGCCAAGCCAAATGACGGTGTATTTCGTTAACCGTGTCTAATCTTATTGTTTAATGTCTTGCAAATTCATTTATATAGCCAGGGCCCAAGTAAAAGGTCAATTTTTTTGGGGGACAATTCGCAATATTTTCCTTAACTACCTTGTAAATCTATGTAGTACAGCCGATCAACTTTGTAAAATGTGAAGGATGTTGGATCCGATCTGCTTGTCTCCCTCCTGCCACCAAATTCTACTTTTGGAACCGCAAACGAAACCTTAAAAGCAAATACCAAAATAAATGAATGCTAAATAAATTCCTGATAGATGATTATATTTGAAAAATACTAACCGAAATATTGTAGGTTTGTCCATTAACAAGGAGATTGGCGAAAGGTGAAATGTACACTTGCCCCCGGCGACAATTAATCGGGAAAGCGAAATCTTCATACTCCAAATCTGGAAACGGCGGATTCACACGGATAATCGGGTAATGGTCGAAATCTCGTTCATTATAAGGTGTTTTGCGCAAGCCATAAAATTGAATTGGGTTTGTATATTTTAACTCGAGGATTGGATAGTCCATGAGCTCTCTACCAACAGTCCACCGCATCCAGAGGCCGTAAGGTGCATCTAGCTTTAAATTTAAAAAAAAATAGTTAGCAATCCTACTGATTGTAAGACATTGTGTGCTGTGAATGCCGTCAAATTGTTGAAATTTAGGAGATAGCATTGCTCAAAATTTTTAGACATCAGTTTGACAAATTGGTTGGATATTTTTTAGATTTTTAGATTTTTAAATTAGCAACTCTTCAAATATCACATATACATATGTGCTTACAAAGCCATCGTACAGCCAAATTTATTTTATTTTTTTATGGACAGTGTTATTGGGAAAAAGGTTTATTGATTAAAAAAATACCAATGAACTATGGTCTTAGGATTTTTGGGGCTTGGATTAATTAGATTAATGTATCGAACCCATAATTGGCAGTAATTAAAACTTCAAAACTCTCAGTGAACTTCATATCGTCCCATTAATATGATCACATTTGTTAACTGATTTGGTTTCGCAAATCCTAAGTAATAAAACTATTATTTCATATATCAGTACTTGCCGCCCAAAAAGGTCACGGGGGACAAATTTTGAGGTCGCCATTGTATTCTACGCCAAAATTCAATAAGAATTGACCCCTAACTTGATATTTTTGTCCCTCCATTTTAAAGTTTGCTTATGCACAATTGTGAGTTTTTGCAAAAAATATGGTTGAATCTTCCTATAAAGTGCCACACCCCTTGACCCAGTTCCGTACCTGTGATTTGTCCGGCCTGGGCAGGATTCCAAAGTCCGGCCGGACTTATTTGATTTTTTGAAAAATTTACTTTGAAGAACTTATTTGAATATTTTTCGCAAAGATGCTTTAATCATAACCTAACCTGTTCTGAACTTTCCTTAATAAAGAATGGAGAAAAATTAACGGAACTGGCGCAGGAAACTGCCTATGAGTAGCTTTTTATAGACTATGTCAATACGCCCACCGAAAATTCCTGAATTTTTAAAATTGTCATTTTATCTTGTTCGGCACATTCAGTCAATGTACTCTGTAGGGTGTTTTTGGTCACAGACCCTGTGGGGTGGTGGGGATGATGTGGCGATTATTGAATTTCTCCGGATTACTACCCTCCGTGGTATCACTTTTGTGAAGTCATTTCTCAACCAATCCGTCTAAAATTTTAAACACAGCTTCTTAAAGATATTTCAAAGAGGGAACATTTTTTGGATTTTTGAAAATCGGTCATGTGTCCTTCCTACTCTGAAATAAACTCTCAATGCGAATAATCCTGAAATTCTTTAAGTTTTATGGCATTTTCATTTGAATGCGCCCGGTCACGGGGTCATCTGACCTTAATAATACATATATATTTGAACTCTACTTCAACGTACCTTTTCAACAATACCATACTTTTGGGGCAATTTGAGACTTTATTTTTTACCAAAAACGGTCTACACTCCGTGCCCTATTTCACGGTCATATGACCGATTTTTAAAAATCCAAAAAATGTTCCCTCTTTGAAATATCTTTAAGAAGCTGTGTTAAAAATTTCAGACGGATTGGTTGAGAAATGACTTCACAAAAGTGATACCAAGGAGGGTAGTAATCCGGAGAAATTCAAAAATTGCCACATCATCCCCGCCACCCCACATGGTCTGTGACCAAAATCACCCCACAGAGTACATTGACTGAATGTGCCGAACAAAATAAAATTACAATTTTAAAAATTCAGGAATTTTCGGTGGACGCAATGACATAGTCTATAAAAAGTTACTCAATTATGACGTGTGTTTTGATAATGTTTATACAATGCTTAACATTTTAGCCATCGCCAAAACTGAACAGGATTACTATTCGTATAAGGAAGGGAGGTGATTAAATTTGGATATCCTCAATTATAGATTATTTTATGGAAGGGGCTAAAAAAATTAGAAAATAAAGCCAATTTAAAATGCATACAAGATTGGAATGGCTTTGCAAACTAGTCTCATGACCATCCTGTACACTATAAGTTATAAAAAAGCGACACTACTATTTAATGGCTTTATAAAAATACTAGACCTTAGAAACTATCTGATTTTTGATTAAGATAAAGATGCTTTATACCTAATTAAACAATATCTTACTTGAGATTGAAGATACACATTTTATGAGTTGGCGTTTATCTGCATCCATCACTTGGCTGGGATCGGTGAAACAACAGATTGTTTCTTATAATGACGCTATAAGATCAAAATTATAACATTTTTCAGCATAAAATATTTGAAACTTATTTTAAGTGATACACAAATTTGGCTAAAATCTTTTTTATAATTAAGTCAGAGCTTTTAAATCATACTAAGGTTGATCGTATTTTAAAAAAAAAATCTTAGCATAAGAGATGATGGGGATTGCTCAAAATTTAAAGGGCACACTCCATCAAAAACTCATAAAATAGTCCGGTAGGAATCTCCAAAAAAAGAGAATTTTTCATTGATTCAATCCTTCAATATTTTAAAAGCTAGCAATCTCAATTTGCCTCATAATTAAAGGCAACCACAGAGGATAATCCCACATTTAATTGGCACATTACATTAAACTCGTCATTTAATTACCTTTCGAATGATACCCCACTTGACCTGTTGGCAAATCCCGTCTTAGAATTGAAATTCCTAGCTAATAGAACATTTTTGAATCCCGTATATTAAGTGTTTATTCAAAGATAACATGATTAATTTTGTGTGTATTATGGGAATGTAAAATTCCTATCTGAAAGGAGAGTAGCCCACACATTAGATTAGCCGAAACCAGTTTTGCTGATAAGTAATTTTTTTATCGGCGAAATTCCACTTGACATATTGCATGTCATCAGAGGTTAGGGGTTAAACGCTCAAAAGTCTCAAACCCACTTCTATACTTTATTACGTAAAATTACAAGGCTCAAACAAAACCGTCAAATCTAAACTACCTAGTTTTATATTCCTTTTGCGATTAATACCGATAACCAAACGAAAGTAACAAGCTAGGCCTTAAGGTCCTTAAGTATCATTTCTTACACGAGTAGGGATAGTTACACTGAGACTTCACAAAAGTTTTGAACAAAGGTGAAGGCACAATATGAATATTTGGTTAATGATACCTCAAGTAACGTGACAAAGTGAGACAGTTAACATAAAGGTCAAATGTGTCACGAGCAACAATAGCAACACACGAGCGACTTCTAACAGAGTAAATTATCCCAGAAAACTGACACAATTTAATACACCTGACTTACTATTAAGGATAAGACACACTCTCAGCCAATCTTGAGAATGGATACGACTTTGCAATACGCCAGCTCCCTACATATTTGTATATTTCAAGTTTCTGGAACTTTCTGTATTACTAAAGCCCTAATTTTACTTTCAACTTGTTAATATTTTATGCTTACCACAGAGGAAGGATGATAATATCTTGAAGTAGTAGGATGTCCTCAATTGATGTGTTTCGTCTAAGCACGAGCAGTGGAATGGTAAAATAACTAATCCGAAGTGTGCCTTTTATATCAACCGTTGTTCGTCCAACAATTTAGGGAAAAAGCTAAAATATAAGGTTTTAAACATTCTAAAGCAACAAATGCTTTTTCAGTAGGAAAAGGGATGATTTTACGTCCCAAGGAGACACTTTTTCAGCGTTGGGAAAGTTGATTTAACACACGCGTTTCATTTTTGATGAGAATGAATGAAATAGGCCAAAAACTCAAACTTTACTCTTCCATGCAAAAAATTGTTCAGCATTAAAAGTTATACAGAATCCGATTGACTTTCGGAACTATTCTCGAAATTTTGTTTTTCGGTGTATAAAAACGCCAAGGATCGTCAAAAACGCTGGCAGTTTATTCATATTTGGAACATTGATATAAATATATAAATATTCTCCTTAGCCTTTTAGACTTAAAAAGCAATTTTCCTAAATATGTAATTTTTTTAATTTCTGCAAATTTTAGCTTGTCTAACGGAATTAAAGCTTTGGAACAAACACTTTCCATTTTATTTTCAGAGCATTATAAATTACACCAACTAGTTAAAAACGCCAAAATTGTTCTGCCCATAAGTTAACTTGGAAAAGATTCATATAACCGAAAGTTTTTCCCAAATCCAGAAGAACGAAACCATGCTCAAATAAAGAGTCCTGCTAAATTGTTGTACTCGTAGATATGGAGCAAAGCAACCGAAGTTGAATAATTAATTGAAGGCCATTGTTGCGATGTTAATGCAATGATATCCACAGATAAACACAAATATGACAAAACAACACTTTACATTGAGGTTTTCTCCTTTTATTTTTAGCCAGAGTCAGGGCTTATGTAACCATCATTTCCGGTAAAATGAATAAACTGAAATAAGTAATGATTTTAACGTCTCAGTACAATCTTAAAATTACGCCAATTTTGAAGCTTCAATTTGACAGACGAGCATGGTTTTTTATGAGAATAAAATAAACGAAACAAATACTCAAATTTATTGTTGCATACACAGATTTCCATGAGACTAACGGTATTAATAAAATGTGTCTCCTTACGATTGTTGTCTTAGTGGTAATTTTAGATACTAGGAGAAGTTTTTCAGCATCAAAAGCAAAACAAAGTGGGCTTCCCGAAATTTGTGACTTGGAAAAACTGGAAAAAGTTCCACAAAGTGCCAAAATCGAAATGAATCCAGCCAAATATCGTATCCTAATGGTTTTAACTGGTAAATGTGCATCCACTGGAAAAGAGGGAGAAGCCATAAACACTAATAAAATGCCAATTCATTCATAACTTGGCATATTTCTGTTGAAAACGTTTG
>JAQIXN010001858.1:0-14945 GCA_034698145.1 Proisotoma minuta
GAATATTGTTGTCCTCAAAAAGGAAAAGAGTAAAAGTCCCCCCCGTCAATAGGGAATAGAAATATATTTGATAGTTTCTATTGTTCTCAATTTCTTCCAAAATTCCCTTTCCATTGAAATTTTTGGATGTGTTGCTATTATTTTCCACCATATCATTTGACCAGGATTTCAACCAGTAGTCTGAACCCGTAAAGAACCCTTGAGCTGCTATGTTGCAAAAAATCAAAAATAAAATTGCCAAGAATCCACCTCCGCTTTTAAAAAACGACCAGTAAAGAGATAACGGAACTTTAGATCCGGATAAATTTTCTTCCAAAGCTGGTCCCTTTAGCTGTTTTTGTGTTGATAAAGTTTCGGGAACAATGTCATCTATCGTGGCATCAGAAGACGCCCCAATCTGTTTGTCTTCTTTGCCCTTAAAATTGTCCCAACTCCCTATAAATTCTGGAATGGAAGATGAACCCAGTTGAACCACGTGCGTAGTTCCTACTTCTTTCAAATGGTGGATTTGATTAGTGGTGAAAATTATTATTTTGTCCGAGCTCCTGGAGTTTATTGCATGTTGAAGCAATTTTTTTCCTACTCTGATGTCAACGGCTGATAGAACGTCGTCCAAAAGAAGGATTGAAGCATTGGAATATATGGCCCTGTAAATTAAAAAAAAACATTTTATTGAATAATGCTTATGCACTTTAGTAAAATTTTAACCTTGCCAGTGCAATTCTTGCCCTTTGACCTCCACTCAAAGTTTTCCCGTCCTGTACATATGTTTCGTCTCCTTGCGGAAACTGTTTGAAATCTTCCATCAGGCAACAATCTGTTACCACTTTGTTGTAAAATGTAGCATCGTAATCTTTTCCAAATAAGATATTGTCCCTTAAGGTCCCGTGGGTTATCCAAGGGTTTTGTGAAACGTAGCCTATGCTCCCATTTACCTCGAGATTTCCCATTTGAAGCGGTAACTCTTGAAGAATCGCCTGGAGCAAGGAAGTCTATTGGCGGGAAATTTTGAATTAGTTTACCAAACGTTTGGTGGTTAGGTTAGGTAGTTTGCAAACTATTGATTTTAATCAATTCCAACCTTTCCTGAACCAAGAGGTCCTATAATCCCAAGAAAATCACCTTTTTTAAGGCTCAAATTTACGTTTTCTAAAATATATTTTTCATCCTGTTCCCATCTTGAACATAGATTTATGCATTTTACTTTAATAGCTTCTGAGGAAAACTGAGATTTAACTTCAACCTTTTCAGCCTCTAATAAAAATTCTTGGATACGTTTAAGAGCAATTGAAATTTCCGCAAATTGAGAAATTCCAAAAGGAAGAAACAGAGTCAGCGTCATTCGCACATTGTTGAAAAGAGACATTGCAACGAAAACCTGATAATATTAAGGTTGTAAAATCAATAGTCCTTATTAAAAATACTATAAATTCTTGATACCTTTTCCGGCGTAAGTTCGTCAACAATTGTAACGTAAACGAGAAGCATGGCAAATAAAACAATTTTACATGTTACATAATACAAACTTTGGTTTATGGATCGAAGGAGGGCTAATTTCATCAAGATTTTTGATTCTTCCTTTCGTTTCTCTTTGATCCTTTCAATAAAATATGATTCCCACCCGTGAATTTTTATCGTTGAGATCCCGCTTAATATTTCAGCCACCGTTTTAAGTCGGTCGTCAGTCTTTAGAGACACCTGGCCTCTAAATTTACCAAACCAACGACCCACCTGAGCTAAATTAAATTAATTAATTATTACATTTTGTGCAGATATACATTTGTACATATATACTTATATTTACTTTGAAGAGGGATGAACACAACAAGTAAACTCATGCCGACGAGACTCGTCCACGAAAAGTGCGTCCAAAGAATAGCTGTCACAATTAAAAATTGAAGTGGGGCAATCCAAATGTAGTGCATGAAATCCTTGGAAAGGTCCAATCGGTTTACATCCGAAGCCATGATGTTAAGAAGCTTCCCTTGAACGGATTCTTTAAATGCGGGAATTTTCAGAGCTTTTTTGAAAATTAAGCCGCTGACAGCAACTCGGATGTTCATCCCGTTGTGCTGCATTGCAAAGAAAAAAGGCGGATGTTGAATGGCGTACCAAAGAGACATAAAAACGACACCCGATGCCAGTAGCCAACCGTCAAGGGTTGAAAAAGTCCCTTTAAAATATTGCAAAAGGTAGCCAAGCAAAACGGGCTGACCTACCCTGTTGAAAATTTATATTCAATTTTGACTTCATTTACATATGAACATATATGTACATGTAGTCTTAAAAATCCAACCTGATGACACATTCCTCGACAAACGCAGTTAGACCAAGGAGCATATATTTGACCCCGAATACGTTTGCAAGAGTTTTAAATAAACTTGGATTTTTTGACTCTGCTGACTTTTCCCAGGCTTTTTCCAACTGAGCGACCAAAATCTCTGCTCTATCTTTTTCAGACACATGGACCTCAAACTCTTTTATGTAGTTTGGATCTTTCCAACCCTTGAAGAGAATGGGAAATAGCCATCTAATTGTATATATTAAAAAATTAACGAAAATTGAAACATAATTTAATTAAAGTAATTTATTTTATTTATTATGGGAACTCACGTGAAAAAGACATTGGAACAATAATTCCTCGTAGTGATCATTGTGCAGCAAATGATGAGCAACTGAAACATGTGCGAATTTAAACTATACTTATATATATTTATCTTTGATATCTAATCGACAGTACTTAAGTAGATAGTGCCATAATATGGAAACTCAATACTATTTAAATTTAAACGTTTGCAAAATTTTTATTTATCAAGAAATTTAAAAAAAAAACAAGCGCTAATTAGTCGAAATCCTTGCATAAAATGGGGTCACTGGGGTCATCAATGAATCCCCTAGCTTTATTTGTTCTTTTTTCTCATGTTTGCAGTCATCTGCCGCTTTCAACTCATATCGCTCCACAACCCGAGTCATGATCATCTTAAGAATTAATATCGCAAACTTTTGTCCCATGCAATGACGGGGTCCTGAACCAAAGCCTTGATAACTGACGAAATTTGGGGAAACTTTCTTTCGATCCCCATCTAATTCGTAGAATCTCTGGGGTTGGAAACTTTTGGCAGAATGACCCCACTCGCCCTCATCCCTCTGGAGAAGATAATGAGCGGCCTGGATATGAACACCTTCAGGGATCACTATCCTTTTGGTAGTCCCTTTTACAGGGTCAATGACGAGGTCAAAGGGATAGTCCTTGCTAGGTGATCGACGAACAAAGCTGGTCTGTGGCCAAAGTCTTAGCGTCTCATAAATGACGCTTTCCATGTAGCGAAGTTTGGAGTAAAAGTCATAATCTTCTGCAGCAGACAAAGCATTGTTATTTGGGTCTCCGGATTTTTTAACATGCTCAAGTTCCTTTCGAATTTCTTTCTGTACTTCAGGATGATCTATTAAAAGTTGCGTCATGAACCCAAGAGTTGTGGTCACATTCTCGTAATCTTGTAGAAAAAAACAGTTGGATACTTTAATGAATTGATCTAAAATTTAGATTGAATAACTTTTGACTCACCTCCTTGAAAAGCATTGACACAATAGGCCAACATAAGTTCGGGACTTATTCCTGCTCTTTGCAAAAGGTGAAATTGAGTGTTTCCTTCTTTCTCAGGATTTCCTAAACTTTCCTTTAAACATTTATCTGCAACTTGCCACAACGTTGCATTTTTTTCTCCTCCCAAACCCAAGAGTTCTTTGACCTTCTGCCAGCCGACCCTTAAGGGATAAAGCCCTCGGTTGAATTCTGGGAAGCATAAACTAAGAATATTCAATGGACTCAGCATATGCTTTGCATATTTATCTCTGACTGCAAGCAGCAGCGGGTCTTTTGGATTATCTTGAACATTCGCATCCCTCCCAAATGCCGTTTGACCAATAAGATCCAAACTAAGGGACTCAAAAAGAGGTGCCAAATTAGAGCTTGATTTGTTCTCTACCTCTCCCAGCTTTGATAGAAAAATGTCGACGGTTTGGCGCAAGGCTGGGATTCTTGGTTTGAGTTTGGCGGGGTTAAACATTCCTGTCAAAGTCTTTCTTACTGTTTGCCATTGATCCGGCGGCAGATGCGCCAACATTCGTTTTCTTTTAGGATCAGGATTTACGCCTCCAGGTATTCGACGAGGTCGAGTGATGAAATGCTGTGCATCTGACACCAGTATGGTATGAAGAAGCTCTTTATCCGCCACCACAAGGTACGGAACTGTGCCCAAATAGTAGCCTACCACAGGCCCGTAGTTTGATACCAAGTGGGTGTGAAATGCGACGCTCCCCATGTTTTTATAGATTGCTAAATTACCCCATAGAAAGTTTGGGGGTGGGGTTGGAATCCCGTGAGATTGGAACAAGTTGAGTTTATTTTTTCGGTAGTTTATGTAGTAAAGGATGACTAGGGAAAGGAACAGAGGTATGAGAAACATTTTACGAGATTATGTAGATTTAAATTTATTTGGCAGCTTTGTCGTAGGCGTTGGGTTTGAATTACAGATGTAGTTTATTCTAATGTATATTTATTTTCGTCTATGGCTTAATTACTTCCTTCAAGTTTAAACTCACTCCTTTTAAACAAGGTTTGAAGTATCAACTGTCAATTGGTACGTTCGTTATGCAACCAAAATTTGGTTCATTTCATATTCATGCGTCACATATTATATCCACTTTAGATAAGCAATTGACAATTTTCTGGACAATTATCATAATGCATTCAATTGAAATTGATTCAATATTTCATCAGAAAATTGCATACGTTTATTCAAGTGGGTAAAGATAGTCGATACTTAACAGTACTTGACCAATTGTCTACATGAAATGCTAATTACATAACTAAAATTCATAGGCGTGGTATGATAAATTAAATTAAAATCAAAGTTGTAATATCTGAGAATGATATTTGAAATGATCTTCAAGGAATGTGCTCACAAAATAATATGAATGGTCAAAGTCTGGTTGCAATCTTAATTTTACTTCCACATTGGAATTGTCTTTTGCAGCATCAACAAGTCGTTGAGGTTGGAGAAATTCTTCTAGAAATTTATCCTTGTCTCCCTTTGCATTAATTTAAAATTAAAAAGTTTTCTTTAAAATATACTTTTAATAATTAAATGCTCAACCTGATCGATAAGTATACGTCTTAAGGGTCCTTCATACTCCCTGATTGAATTGGCAGCATCGTAAAATCCCCAAAGGTCAGAATCCTCTCCCAAATATTCTCTAAATATATTTTCCCCTATGGAATTGGAACTGAAGCTGCTCATTGGAGCAAGGGCTGAAACGGAAGAAAATACTTCCGGTCTTCGCATCCCACACATAATGGCTCCATGACCTCCCATACTATGACCCATGATCCCAAAGCTTCTCTCGGAAACAAAGTGGCTTTGGATTATTTGTGGAAGCTCATCCGTAATGTAAGAAAACATTCTATAGTGATTTTTCCAGGGGGGCAAAACAGCGTCTATATAACCCCCAGCTCCTTCCCCCAAGTACTCTGTGCCATTATTTGGCGGCATGTCAGGATCACAGCCTCCTAAAATAGACATGATATGCTTCATATATTTTATTTTATAGACAAACCATATTACTTGGGCTTGTATCTGGACCCACGATGATAAGATTGTATTTCTGAGCCCATCTTTGAAATCCAGATTTGCCAATTGCTGTATTCACATTACAACCTAAGCCTGAGAGGTAGAATAAAATGTTGGCATTTTCAATGGATGCGGGGAGAAAAATAGAAAACTTTGCTAAACTATTAAACTCTTTGCTGAAATGTTGGTAAATTCTTTGCGAACCGGAAAAACATTTGGCGTCTGAGATTAATTCCATTTATATTTTAATAAATCAAGTAAAAATTATTGTAAATTTCATTATTGTGAACTAATTGTCATAAATTATCAGCGCAGGGTTAAATGATATCTGTTGCTGTATGATAAGGATATGTGACATATATTTATATAGAGAGAATATATATATTTGGCCATGGTCGAAAAAGAATTGACAAAAAAGAAGCAAAATAAATAGGTGTATTTATACTTTAATATTCACTTTTCATCTATCACTATATTCTTGCTCACAATTTGATTTTCTTCATTAAAAGTTACACCCCCTTTTAGTCTTTTCCCCTGAAACATGAGGGGGTACCAATCGCTACTATCTGCCCACATTAAATGATAAGGGATGTCTTCTATAGGCCACCACTGTGGTCTCATTTCGTCACTCTCCTGGATAGACCCTTGATATTTTTTCGTCAGATAAATGTGGCTAACTAAAATCTCATCGGGTTTTGTAGTAAAGTTGTAATCCAAAACGCCCACGAGGTCAGAATCTTCTAATTCAATGTTCAAAGAACATTCTTCTTTAACTTCCCTGTTATTTAAAATTTAAATTTCAATCTTTTAAAGTTTCAAAAACGTGTTTTACCGTTTTGCAGCTTGGATGATTTCCTCTCCAGGTTCAACCTTGCCCCCGAAACCATTCCAATAGTTGGCTCCGAAACCCCGCTTTTTATAGCCTAGCAAAACCTGACCTTTGACCTCGTCCAGTATAAATGTCAGCGTAAAGTGTTTTGTCGGCATTCTAAGTATTTTTTTTTGTATTCGAGTTGTATTTTACCCTTCCCTGGAATGTTTATCTCAATCTCGTCAGTCTTGTTTTACCCAAGCTATAAAACGCGCTTAAAACGCTATAAAACGTTTTACACATAAAACGCTTACACATGCACAAAAAGTCCATAAACCCTCCAGGCCACCGCGTTCGCTATTTTTTATGCAAAAACGGAATTTTAATGATATTTTTGACAATTTTATTTTTTAAACGTTAATTTTATGTTTACAAGCCAGAATTCCAAATAAGTAGTCACAAAATTGTGCGCGTTATTATTCTTTTGGCAAATTCTTATTCAACCCATGAATTGCTTTGTTATCCAGAATTTCAACAGACTGATTTTCCTTTCGGAAAGTATTTTGCACCACGACTCTCCCCAACAGAATGCAATCTGTTCATATGTGAGAAATAACTCTTTAAGCTTTCATACAAGTTTTGTGCTTTACCTGTACTGAACCATCCACAGAAATCCAGGGGTCTAAGAATTGCTCTTGAAATTGCCTCCGCAACCCTCGTGTCCTCTCTTCCTCCCGCGGGGAGTAGGAGCGCAGGACGATAGATGGACAGTCGAGAAAATCCAAGGTCCTTCAACTCTTCTTCAACCTCACCCTTTGAAATTTTGGGGATTGAAGTCATTGATTATAACATTGGTCCCTTCAACTGAAAAAGTAGTTTCACCTCACCTTTGTCTTCATGTACAAAAAGTATGAGTTCTTGTTTGCCCCTCCGGAACTGATCAGATGGAAATGTTTTGTGCCCCCTTTAGCCGCAAGTTTTGCCGTTCCAACGACATAATCGTGGTCAACTTTATAGAATCCTGCAGCACCAGACTTGCCTCGAGTTGTCCCAAGAGATGAGAAAGCAACATCGTAGCCCTGAGGGAATGTGGTCAAGTATTAATTAGTATTAACATTAATTAAATACCATGCATCATAGTATAGTCTTATCAAACCTTAAAATCATCTTCATGTTCCTCAAGTTTATCAAAGTTGATTATCTTTTCATCAAACTTATCATAGCGTTTGTCTTCATCCGGTGTCGGAAGTGAAACTTGTCTTCGTCCAATTAACGTCACTCGGGTAAACTGTGGAGCTGCGGCCAAGGCCTTTATAATTTCCTTTCCGACTGCAACAAAATGACTTTAGCCTTTGAACTATTTAAAAGTAGTTATATAATAATTAATTAAATGTACCTGCACCGGTGCCACCGAGGACAAAAGCGCTGAGGTTTTGTCCCTGTGCCATTTGAAAGTTGTAAGGGGACTTGACGAATAGTTTGTCCGATTCCGAAGTCCCTTCAAGGCCCACAAATGTGTAAAGTGCGTAAGAAAGTGCAGCAACGGCCAGTGAAATTATGACGCGTAATACCATATGACCTATGGCCTTCTGTCGGCTGTTGAAAGTCTATCTTTAAAGAAAGTAATTTATTACAACTTTGAATTGCAAATAAATTGGTCAAAAGCCTACTTACAATGTGTGATTCCCGTGTTGAGCAAGTTAATCGATAAGTGGATCGATAACACTAAATAAACTGACCAAGAACAATTTCCTGCAAATCATGGAATGGAAAATTTTCACTCCCGCTAAAGCTTTTAAACGATGGATAAACAAAGAAACATTTTAATGGTCCCGACCTGAAATAAAGCTACAAAGTTCGAGTCCAAGTTTGAGGTCAAAAGGTCAAAGGATATGAGAGTTATGGGAGAAAGAAGCTAAGTTTCATGACCTTTTTACATTATTGTGCGACTTGTGCAAAGATGCAAGTTTGCAATTTTACATGATGAATTTTATTATTAATCGAATGCTAAACAAGTTGCAAATAAAATAATAATAATAATGTATAAATTGCTTTTAATTATCTTTATTCAGCTAATTCTCAAAATCTGGCCCTTTCCTTTGACATTATTCTGATCATTTAAATTGTAGGCATAATACTGCCTATTTAGCCTCATGTTTTCTGTCAATATGCAACTATTTCTTAATCCCTGACTTCCCTTCCTTCTTCCACAAATTCTTGTAGTATGACAAAATTTTGAGTGGGTGTGGAGCAAACTGAATAATTCTTCGTCCCCCATTGATGGCCCTATTAAAAAATCACACCAATACGGTGTCATATTGACGAGGGTGGAAATTGAAGATGCCACGCAGCACTGGAGGTGACCCTTGAATGTGGTAAACTGCTCGGATAAATCAAATAGTCCAATTGACGCTTGATCTCTCAAAATTCCAGTGATATAAGCGTCGTCTATCCACAATGGCAGAGTGAAATTTTCATGGGCTTGAATAAGGGAGCGAATGACCTGAAAAAAAAAATCAAATGCCGTAAGGTTTTTGACGAGTGAGAACTGCCTGTCTCACCTTTGGACTTGTGATATAGCCCCACCCACTGACAAAAGAAGGATAAACCTCTGGCTCATATTCTTCCTTTGTGACACCCCATTTTGAGCTCCGCTCTCGAATGACCACAATTTCTTCATCTTTGAGCACTTTTCCAACAATTCCATTCTCGGCTTCAGACTCCAGTATTCCTTTGACCTCGTCCAACTGGTAATAATCTACGTAGATGTCATCGTCTTGCTTGAGGACAAAATGGGCATGGGGACACTCGCTCAAAATCCATTTCAACCCCATTATATGCTTCGCCGTCAAATTCCGATAGGCTTCTACGAAATCTCCTACAAGAATATCCTTGTGGTTTTCACTCTCTTCCAAAACTTTGGACTCGGATGGTTGATGTTGGGCCAGGAGGAAGATTCGCCACATCCCCAATCGTTCCAACTCCCAAGAGGGGATGGCTAGCCGACTGGCTTGGCGAAGGTTAAAATGGGCCGCGTGTGACGTTATTATAATCACAAAGTTGATGCCAGTGAAGCGGGGACATGGCTTTGGATATATTTTTGGAGATTTTAGACTATGGGGATTGAAATGGGTGTGGATTTCATTATCACTGTCTGTGTAGTAAGAGTAAATTATAATTGTGAAAACTATTAAAAGTAAAAAGGGTCCCAGTTTTTTAACGCATATTGATCCCATTTTAAAAGAAAATTTTATACAAACTTGAAGGAATAAACATGTGAAGAGTTTGACATGTGGGCGTCGTGTCATGACATTCAACTTTGCGTGGTCAGTCAATATGTGCAGATGATATAAAGCGAATGCAGTTTTCGTAGTCCTATGGACCAAACACCCACTCACCTTCAACCTTTTAAGCCGGAATTTAAAAAGATAAAATAATTATTTATATTAATGCCACAAACAGCGTTTCTGTAAATAACTGTACTACCCAGAAAATTAGCATGAAAAATACTCCTTTAAAATACTCCTTGAAAAATGGTACAACTAATTACACTTCAAAATTTGAAGTTCAGATTAGCTAGATCAGATCTTTATAAACAGCTCGCATCATGAGTCCGGAAATTTGTCTCATACAGTTCCTTACTTAGATGTATCTGAATAGCTGAAAATTGTGGCGACGGATTATTTCAATGAATTGCTCCTTTCAAAGAATAGTTCAGCGATATCTGCCTAACAAATTTTTTTTGGAACTTTTTGAGATTCAAAGCGAAAATCCATTGAAATAAACATTTATGCATGCCAAGTGTCGTAAAACTTGTAAAAATTAAAAGAAAAAATGTCCAGCTCGATACCAAGTTGCAGCTTTTTGAGCTTTCCTTCACATTCGTGTTCGTGATGAAAAAACTTTGACAACAATTTCCATCTTTTTCAAAAAAAAAATCAAAATATTTTATTATTATTTTATTTTTAAAAGAAACCTCTTCCAACAAACAGAATGGTTTCGTTTATTCCTGTCCCTGCCGATGACCTTCAGAAAGACTCTTCGTTGCCGTTGTCTTTCCCTTCCGGGCGTCGTCGTCGCCCTCGAAGCAGTTGGGATTGGAAATCTTTTTCCATTGGCGTTCTTCTCACTCTCATCTTCTTAACATCTCTCCTTTATTCCTACGGCTTCGGAGCGAGTACCAGCAAAATCAATGCAATGGGTCAATACAAAGCTCTAATTGAAAAACAAAGTAATGGGTTGAGCATTGGTGACGCAGATTTTATCCTTCGAGTGCGATCTCACGCTGAAAAACGAAAAACAACAATTGTTCCGAAGCCACGAATTTCGAAAGAAGCAAAGAAGCTCAAACAAAAGCAACGTCAAGAAGAATTTCATAATATTGAAAAGTTTCTGGAAAAATTGGCCAACCCCAAGCCACAAGCCCCAACAAAGTTTGTAGCTCCAGTTTTTCTTGACCCGAAGCCAGTTGTCCAACCCCCTTTCGACTCTCAACTCAATGAAGTGGCTATTGTTCAAAATAATTTTGGGAAACTGGACCAAACTGACAAGCGTCTGCTTCGGTACGTGAGATCTCGCTACATGATCCCACCATCAAACCGAGCCACACCGTATAATTTCCGAAAACCGAAAAACGCCCCAGAGTTAAGATCTCCTACTGCGTTTAGCAAGTTTGTTCGAGAGTTTTACAATGATAAGGTAAAATTTAGCAATAATTATTGCATGGTATATCGAAATAACTAGGTTTCTCTATATTGCAGAAAAATGGGACGTTTTTGGAAGCGGGGGCAGGGGACGGAGGCCCTTTGTCACCTTCTCACACCTTAAATCTAGAAAAAGAACTTGGATGGAATGGAGTTCTTATCGAATGTAATCAACGTTTGCTCCCATTTCTGAAGGATGCCGGAAGAAAAGCATGGCTCGCTAGCGTTTGTATCAGCGACACCAATCATCCAAAATATGCAAGAAATAACTTTTATCTAAAAAACAAAAACATTGATTTAATTAATCTCCATAGGTGAGCATGAACCCCAAAGGCCGAATATCCAACTCGAATCTGACGACTGGGGGCGAGAATTTGGAGGCTGTGCCCCTCTACTCGATTTTGGCGTCTGTTGGAATCAAAAAACTGGATTTTATGTTGTTGGATCTCGAAGGTGCGGAAATTAAAGTGTTGAGAGCATTTCCTTTTGAAAAAGTCAAGATTAAGGTAAGCAAGCAAGCTTTGAAAACAAATCTCATTTTAATTGCTTTTATCTAATTATGTACATTAGGTGTTGATTATGGACGTGTTTTTCTTCTCTGAAGCTGAGCTTGGCGAGTTTGCAGATTTTTTGAAGAAGAGAGCAGGATTAATTTTCCTCAAAAAGTCACAGTACGACAACATTTACGTCCACAAAAGTTTTTGGGAGGAGAAAAACAGCTTTGATGCTTTGACTGCTGAAGAAACCTAATAATAAAGATAACCATCCGAATGAATAAATCAATAAATACTTACATTTGTCAAATGCATTTTTCATAACAAGCTCTAAAAATATTTTCCAATTCACCTGCTTCTTTAATTCTACTTATATATTTTGGTTTCGGTTGGCTGATTGTTGTAATGGTAAACTTTACATTGTTGTAGAAATTTTTCAAGTGTTGTAAGATATAAAATGCATGGATTACAACTGGAGAGGATGCAATGTCATAAAAAAACTGGCTTCTTTACCTAAAAAGGGTACAATGAACGGAGAAGTTTTTTAAGACTAGCCAAAGCAAAGTAAGTATTCAACTTGTTTCATTGCAATTCATGGTGCTATTCAGACTTGTCAATCTAATTTTAACCAGCCGGCAATTTTACTCAATTAAATTACAATGTTTAGGTTAAAGTTATTATCCAAACCGCTGCAGTTGATATTCGTAATGTCTCTGGTTTCTTGTGATGCTGACCCTTCGTCAAAACCTGTTAAAAAAGTTTTGGCATTTGGAGGCAATGGATTCATAGGTATTTTAGCTGTACTTTCAATAATAAGTGATTATATACCCTGATCTGTATGAACAATATTTCAGGTTCTGAGGTGCTAAACACACTATTTGAAGACCCCAATCAGTATTACCAAGTCAGCTTGGTGTCCAGAGGAAACTTTTACTTTGATTCCGTGACAAGAATAAAGCCCAAGCTCCATGCTCATTTAATTTGCGACAGGGAGGAGTCAGACCTTGAGTACTGCGCCGAACTCACTACCTATGTAAAGGATGTTGGGAAAATTGATGTCGTGTTGGATTTCTCGGCCTACAACCCCCAAGTTCTGGAATCCACGCTGAAAGAACTATTGAAAGGGTTGGAGGTTGGAGTTTATGTTTACATTAGCTCGGATTCCATTTATGAAGTGTGCCGAAATTCTGTGATCCCGCGACTTGCTGCGGAAGACGATGACCAGCGCCCAATTAATAAGGATGAGGCCCAACATTTGAATGAAGGGGACAGCTACGGGAATGATAAGCTTATGGGGGAAGAGGTCGGTTAAAAAAATCATATTTTTTTTTTAAATTTTCATTTGGTAATCTCGGAATAGCTTTTGAGGGACAAAGAGAACACAATTCCTTACGTAATATTCAGACTCCCTGATGTGCTTGGTCCACGAGATACGACAGATCGGTGGTGGACTTATCAAATGTGGATTCAGTTCTTTAACTTTATTAAAGTTCCATTGCACATTCCAGTAGAAAACCGTAACCTGAAGACGTCGTATGTTTACGTAAAAGACGTTGCCCAAGCCGTTCTTCTCGCAATTAACAATCCCGAGTCTTGGAACCAAGTGTACAATTTGGGTATCGAGCAGCCGCTAACTCTTCAAGAATTTTTTGATAAGCTCTCTTCGGAAATTGGGATAAAAGTTGAGTATGACATTGGAGAATTTAACGTATTCCCATCCGTAACTCGTGGGGCTGTGAGCATTCAAAAGGCAAAGGATAAGCTGGGATACAAGCCCACAACTTGGGACATTGTGATGAAGGTATGGATCTGAAATAAAACATTGTTGGACAGGTGTAACCAAGTTGTGAAACAACCTTAACAAAAATCGGTCACATTTCATTTTTAAGCTAGATTCGTATCCCCAAATCGAATTGTATCGAAGATTTTTGATATTAGCCATTTCCCTGGTAAAATATTGACTATTTTTTTTTGGATATTTAAATAAAATTTATTAAACATTGAAAGTTAATTTTACAAGTAGAAAATTTCGTCTAAACTATATGAAGTAGGTATGCTCCCTAAGATGGAGGCAGCATTTCCTCGTTGAACAGCGATGCTAATTCTTTGGATAAGATAACTTGTTGATTTTGATTCTGTCGTGATTGATTTAATTCGTTCGCCAATTTGTTTTATTAGTGATAAACCCTCGTCGCCCCAAACCCCAGAAGTTTCGATTGCCACTGGATAAAAAATGTAGTTAGGCTCAAGAAATTGATACTTTGATCTCTTATTTTTCTCGGCTAATGCTGCTGCAGATCCAACAAATTTAGCAGAGTTGGCGACATAAGACGGGGCAAAGGTGTCCACGCAGGTGAAATCCCAAATTAGAGATTTACCCCGGCTCCAAGGGATTAAAGATAGGCCGTCGGGTCTTTTACCATCTGTACGGGAAATTCCAGGGGGTTCACGAATACAGGGGACATCGGCAGATCTCAGAGCTCTGCAGATTAAGTCATTTACGGCTTCATGTCTTGAATGGCGTCCTCTGCTCATTTTACATTTTAGGCCATGCAAACCAGATGAATCAACATCCTCTCCACAAATACACCTATAGGGCTGACAGATTACGGATCCCAGGCGTAGAGAAGTTGCGAGACGAAAAGTTTCATTGTTTAAATGAGTTCCTAAAGATGTTGATGGAATTGCTTGGAGCCAAGCTCCCGATTCTTTTTTAAAATTAGCGAGCAGTCTCGCAGTTTTGATACTATCAGAGGACGACAAAAGAGAAGTTTGGATCTTCTCAAAATGTGGTTTCTCCCAGGACTTTTGGAGTTTTCTAATAGTTTCGGGTGGAAGTTCTTTAATTTCGGTTTGTCCCAACCATATCTCTTGAGCGTGAAATGCATCTGATGTGTCAATGAAAGAGGAGGGGATGAGTTTTTGTATCAAAGGTAGACTGCTATAAAAGGAAGAGAGGAACGCTGGGATACATGTGTCAGAAGCATGTCGAAGACCAAGTCCGCCCATTTTAATTGGAAGACTAGATTGTAACCATCCATCATCATTCAAAGGAATGTTTAAAATTGTCTCAAGGTTGCTTTTGAGGACATTGTCGTATTTACTTAGTAAATCCATACGTTTGAAGGAGGGACAGCTGCTGCAACGAGACTAGTGTGGAACATATTGATCTAACTTGTCAAGGGGTCAAACAGCCTTGACAAGTAGTGTAAAATATGGACCATACATGGTAATGAGTTTAAAGTATTGATCAAACGTTGTGAGCAATTCTGAATATTGATCAAACGATGAGTCATCAGTTTGATCA
>JAQIXN010001859.1:0-14936 GCA_034698145.1 Proisotoma minuta
TGGTCGATACAAATTTGTTTCAGTCAAATTTTGTCGAGAAAAACCCGTCATAACCGTCCGTGTGGCAGAACCTTTATTGGTATAATGAATTGAGAAGAAACCACTTGGTTTGAAACCAAAAGTAGCGATGAACGCAACAAATAGACACCAGATATCTTCAATATACATATAAAAAATGGATATGAAATTGCCACTTACCTTTTGCCCTCTTCTTTCATCACTTTTAAATATTCTAATAATTATTTTGAATTCTATTCTCTATCTCTCTATCTCTCTGGAGTAACACAATCAATAATTTCCGTAAACAAACAGTTATTACGAGCTCGGCGTATTGCATTGAATTTTTTATAGTTTTATTGTTTAGTAAACATTTAATTTTTTCAATAGTTATTTGAGCAAGTTAGTTGCATTTCATTTTAAAGCGAGAAAAGAATTGAATTTCAATTATTATTGAAAAGAATTTCTAAACTCCAACTTGTGATAACTTAGGTTGACGGGTTTGAGCCTGTGTCTGAATTCTCTGAATTTCTCATGCCCAATTGTAAGACTAGTCCTAATACAAACGACGACGAAACTGAGAAATCAAAGAATGACAAAGTGATAAGGATCGACACCTCCAATTTGCCGACTGATGAATTGAACCCAATTTCTCCTCTTTCTCCTAAACCTTTGAAACCTCCAAGTCCTAGTAGTGATGGTAGTAATTTTAGTAGTAATATTAGTAGTTGTAAAATTGAGAACGATACCAAAGTACAAGTCGAAGATTCAAAGGACAAATGTGATAATAATAATGTAAATTCACTATCAGTTGATGCCTTACAAGCTCCACAAGAATTTAGCATTGAGGAAAAATCGTGCAATATAAGCCAAAGTGAAGAAAGTGAAATTATTATGGAGGAATTTAATCCAAAAACAGAACCATGTTTTGACCTCAGCTCGGATGAAGAAGTAAACAATTTCCCTGAAGATGAGCACCAAAGAATAATCCCAGAAGAAGAAAAATCTACAAACATCATTACTTCATCCCAATATGAAGAGGATGACAATAACAGTGGGCAAAATTTTTCTGACTTGATATTTTCAACTACTCGGAACGAGGAAAGAGAAAGTGATTTGGCAGTTGGTGTGGGCTCTTCACCTTCCTTTCACTCTTCAGAAAACTGTTCAGTCTTACAGCTACAACAAGATGTTGTCGGCCAACATTCTTCTTCCGGTTCGGAAATCTATTTTAATAGTGGAGATAGAATGCAACCCTCTGCCAAAGTTTCTCCAATGCGATCCCAAAGTTTGCAACAACAGTCTCCAGAAGTAGATCAATCTTTTGGGGATAAGTCGTCTCTTTCTCCTTCATCTTCTGCACTTCAATTTACGGCCGATCCTAATTTACAATCTCAATTTCTTCAATATGATGCTCATTCTAAACAAGTAAACTTTGGTTCAAGCTGTAGTGTAGAAGCCTCTGTTATTACGCCAAGACCTCCACCCACAGCAGCAATAGTAGCAACAAACCAAATAATGCACAATAATCCCCAACAACAGGGTCCAACTGGCTATCCCTCCTCCACAAGAATACCGCCTTATGAATCAGAGAGTACAACAATGATGTTGGGCGGACGACGTATTTCTCAAAATAGTTATTCCTCGTGTGCCTATGAAGGACAAAACTCAGCCATCAGAGTGCCTCATCAGCAAACTTATGATTACAACAATACTACAAGTTTTGCTAATCGATCGCACTCAGTGCCTGGGTCGGAAGGCTCATCAAATAATTCGTTTGCTCAACAATTTTCCCCAGGAGGAGAAAGAAATAGCACAACTTGTCAACTCCAGGGAGAGCCTTTAGGAAATCGGTGGATGTCCATTCCTGGTGATCGATCTAGTCAACAACAAACTTTTAACAACAATAATAACAATAATAATACTAGTAGTAGTAGTAGTAGTGGTAACAATAGAATCCCAATAACCCAACAACAAAGTGGTCCTTCTTCGTTTTATCCTCCTCCAACAAGAGCTTATGGTGCCAGTCAATCCCGCCCTTATCAACATCATCATCCTCAGCAGTTAAATGTGTTCCGTAACGAAGTTCCTCCATATAATAATAATAATACAAATCAAACTATGCAATCCTCTTCGTCCGTTACTCGGTATCCAATTCCACATTCAGGTGGTGCAGAATACTATTATGACAATCAAAGAATAATACCCTCTTCTAGTCTACCTCCTCGTCCAAATTCTTCAACAATTCACAGCAACAATAATGGAACATGGAACACTTCTTCTCGAAGTCAACAACTTGTTCCTAACCCCAATTTTAGACCGATGCAAACTGCAAACCCTCAACAACAGTATTACTCAAGTCATGCCTCTGTAAACAGAACAGGTTATAATAATGGTGCTAATTTTTCCTCTTCTTCGTCAGGGGGATCTTATCCAATTGTTTGTAAAGTACCTCCTATAAGAGGTGCTTCAAATAGTTATCCTCGACAAGGTCAACAATTAATGTACAATAGCAACAGTAGTAGTAGTAGTATTAATAGGTTTAGGGGTGATGGTAATAATAATAATTCAGGTAGATCTCCTTTTTCTTCATCCTCTTCTTATCCTCGTCCTTTCCTTCATTCCTCCTCATCCTCCTCCTCGTCTTCGCAACAATATAATAGTGGTCAGAGGCCACAGGGTTCATATTATGATGGGAGTTCTTATGGGCAGTATGATATGGAGTTGAGGAAATTAAGGACGGTACGTAATTGACTGTTTTGGAGACTAATGGATGTGCTTTGTATGTGTTGTGCAGCCAATCACTCTGCAAGCTTTACCGGGGCTTCCGCCGGGCTCACAGGGGATCCTTGTGAAAACTGAAAGCGGACAATACCAACTTCTGAGAGTTGCACCCACTGCCGCAAATGTCCCGACCACCACGTCCATCGCACAACAGCTACCTAATAATACCACCCCCACTTCCTTACCACCGACGACCACTTCCTTATCTAATCATGTCGTTAGTACCTCGCCCTCCCTTAGTAGTCAGTTGGTAGGGACGGTTGTTGTTAGCTCCACAAACTCCACAACTCCCACCATTTCCTCCCCTACGTCCCAACCAAATATTCGACTTCAGTCGATCGCGTCTAATGCCGCCAACAATTCTGCCGTAAGTATTAGCTTCTTCTCTCTTTCTATCTCACTTCCTCTGTGACAAACACAGAGACCCTTCAGTGACTAACTGCTCCGTTGTTATATTCAGATCGACAAAAAACAAAAATCTCTACTTTTTGACCAATTCTTCTTCTCCTTCTTCTTTCGTATTTCTCATGGGTGTTTTAATGGTGTTTTTATATGCAAATAGGAAAAAAAATGACGACAGTATTTTTTTACACAATTGCACTTACTTGTATAACAAACACAAAATTGAATGACTTGATATTACAGGCAGATATTGGATTTATTGGAATGCGAATGATAATAATTATCCCTGATCTCACTTGCACACAAATTCCTCCCTTGTTCAAGCCTTAATTGTTGCTTTCCGTGTGGCATGCCTTGTTCTTGTCTTGTACTAGTATTGTTAACAGTGTTTTATTTGTTCGTTCGTCCTTTTTGCGTTTGAACTGAATGTTTTTTTTGTGAATGAAGTGAATATGGCTGTAATTTATTTCTTCATTTAATGAAGAAGATGCATGAACTTACTTCAGAAACTTTCTTGGGTTTTGTTGACCATTTTAATGTAAACTATTCTATTCTATTTACTGATTTTGCATGATTTAAAGAAACAAGACTTTTTTTTTAAATGTCAATATTATTAACAACCAGCATGTAAAGTTTCTGATTAGAATTTCTTGCACGAATAATGAATGGAGAGAGCATGTTGTAGTAATGATTAATGCTATTCGTGGTATGTAATGAAAATTTTTCAATTTCCGAGTTTGATGTTTCTTCTTATTGTTTTAAATGGGGACCTGCAGAGCGGTGTGGGGATGGCTTCAATGTCGCAGCAGATGTACGCACCGCAACAAGCCTATTCTCCCACCTCCATCGCCTCCAACACTGCTAACACTGTTAGCCAGGTAGTCTTTCAAACAATTTAAAACTACTCAAACACCCAACACTAGTACACATTTCAAGTCAAATATCAAAGAGACTCTGCCTTTAGACATTTTTTCAAAACACCTTCTTTTAAAAAAAAAAAAAAAATTCGGAGCAGTTAGTGAACTTGGGAATTCTCATCCGTCACTTACTAAATTTATTGCAACTAATATTTTTTTTGTTTGATGTGACTGAATATAGATGACTGCTGAGACGGCAAAAGTAAAGTGCAAAAATTTTCTGTCTTTTCTGTTGGAATTGTCTGCCAAGCAAAACCAACAGGTTTCAAGAAATGTAAAAGCCTTAATTCAAGGACTGGTAGACGGGAAAGTAAATGAAATGGATTTTGCTGATCGTCTTCAACGAGAGGTCAACTCTCAGCCTCAACCGTGCCTAGTAGGATTTTTAAAGGTGCTCTTTTAATAAAAAAAAATGCAATCAGTTCTTTTTACTAACATTGTTTTATTTCGTCTTACAGAAAAGTTTACCTCATCTAAGGCATTCACTAGCGACCAATGAATTGAAAATAGATGGTATAAAGGCTCCTCCATTATCCTCTGTACCCACGCCTCCACCAATTACTGCCTTGATCCCTCAAAACCAAGTATGAAATATTTGACTAAACGTTTCATAAACAAACCCAATTAACTCAATTTTAAATATTACAGCAAATTAGAACAGTAGCTCCAAATATGTCAGCCCCTGTTCGAATAATAACTCCCATAAATCCTAATAGTAACGCTCCACCTCCGTATGCCGCACCTGTGTTGCCTTCCTCTTCAAATAATATTTCACCTTCATATCCTAGACCAACCGGACCAAGTTCAACTCAACATAAAACTCTATCGGTAGTGCCAATTTAATATATAATTTTAAGGGACTTTCAATTTATTTGCTATTGTTATTTATAGTCTGGGAAAACGTCAAAAGGGAAATCTAGTTCGTCAGGCAGCTCTAGTACGGCCTCATCTCCAGGACTGACCTCTTCAAAACTAACATCGAAAGCAAGTGCCAAAGATAAAGAAAAGAAATCATTTTCTGGCTATAGGTACATCAATTTAATATTTTTCAAAAAAAAATATTGTGCATTTTTAAAGAAAATTATATAATAAATAATAGCGGTGATGATGACATTAATGATGTGGCCGCTATGGGAGGAGTAAATTTAGCTGAAGAATCCCAGAAAATTTTGGGTTCTACAGAATTTGTTGGCACACAAATAAGGTCGGTTGGAAGGGACGAAACATTTCTTCATTCCGCTTCCCTTCAAGCAAGATTAAAATCTATAGGTGAGGAAAGTTTTTGAATTACTTAATTGTTGTAATAATCGGGGCACAGATAGCGGTTTACTGCTCAATATCCATGTGCATGTAACATTGGTAGCCTGTGCAAAATTAAAAAATTCCAAATGTGAATTGAGAATGGTTAAATTAATTTTCCATTTTCACCATTTGTTATTTGACATTTTTTTACAAAAAACAACAACACTTAAACAAGCAAAAACCCGAGCCATAAATAATTAATTGTTTTTTTAAATATTTTAGCTGCAAAATATGGATTGGACGAGCCCCCTCCAGAAGTTGCTGCTATGATTTCTCATGCGACTGAAGAGAGACTCAAAACCTTAGTTGAAAAGTTGGCTGTAATAGCAGAACACCGGCTTGATGTGATAAAGGTTTGTATTTTTTTGTAAATCGTTTTATAAATTATTATTATGACAGTTTTAATTATTCTGTTTACGTGTTTTTTCTAGATGGATGATAGGTATCAAGTAACACAAGATGTTAAGGGCCAGCTACGATTTTTAGAAGAATTAGAAAAATTGGAAAGAAAAAGACATGATGAGCAAGAGCGAGAAATGTTGATACGAGCTGCAAAAAGTCGTTCCAAATCCGAGGACCCAGAGCAAGCAAAACTTAAGGCTAAAGCCAAAGAGGTTTGAAGAATAAACTTTTGTTTCTGTTACCACATTTTTAAATTTTATTCTTCAGATGCAAAGGGTACAATTGGAGGAAATGAGACAGCGAGAAGCAAACCAAACTGCCTTACAAGCAATTGGTCCAAGAAAGAAACCTAAACTTGATACACAATCAGGATCTCAAAGTACAATATCACAGGTGGGAAATTGTATTTCAGTTTGTGTTTAGTAAACAAATATTTTTCTGAATACAGAGCCCCTTAACTGGGATCGGTGCTTCAGGTAATAGTAGGACTCAGGTAAGTCGCTAAAAGTTTCAGATTAGTTGTCTAAAAACAAATATTTTAATATGTCATTTTTATTATTTTTTTTAAAAATAGATTTCAATGCGTCCGAGGTTAAAGAGAGTCAATATAAGAGATTTACTGTTTCTATTGGAGCAAGAAAAGGACACCACAAGAAGTCACTTTCTGTACAAGAATTTACTTAAATAGTTTAAAGTTTTTACTGCGCAATATTATCTGCGAGTTTATAGTGATTCACAATAACTACTTTTTTTGCAACTCAAAAAATTGTTTGGCTATTAGCATTTTTATTAAACAGTTTGACGGTGATCTTATAATTATAATTATTATTATTATTAGTCTTAAAATAATTATTGTCATACTCAGTACTTTTCTTTCTTATAATTTGACTTTTATTACAAAAATACATTGAGCTATTATTATAATTTAACAATTTATTATTATTATTATTATTATCATTATTATTACTAACTCTGCTTTCGACAACAGAAGTGTAAGCTAACGTTCCAGTTATGATAAGTTAGGGATATATTATTGTGAGCTAACTACTGGCAAAATATTAATTTGGTTTACAAGCTTTATTATACAAGTCTTTGCAATCAAAAATGTTCCGTTGTTGTGTCTCTGTCTGTGGGCTAGAAATATACTTATATAAAAACTCAGAATATAATTTTTTACACTTAAATACATGAACTGACATGAAACAGTTTCTGCATTTTATTTGCATGGGGCAATATGAAATTTGAGACAAACCGAGAGATTCGGAGATTCGGAGAGATCAACTCTGATTTCCCGATTTCCCGTTTCTTTTGTAGACTGCGTCGGAGAGGGAGGGAGCATACGAGTGCTATATAGACTTACCTCCCACCTCCCTGTCACTGTCAACCATGTCGAGCCCAAACATGATCAAACAATTAGTCGTGATAACAGTAACCCTGTTGGTTTTAACATTTACTTCGTTTGAAGCAGCTCATGTTGACCAAGATGTAGTCGTCGCTTTAAAAAGTGCCATTGAATATTACAACAGGTCACTAGTTTTGGCAGAAAAGGTGCGCAAAATATAATCATTAGCAATTTCACATCATTATTATTAAGACGCTCATTTAATTTTTCCAGGCAGAAACGATTGAGAAATTTTATGAATTGGAAAGAGGCGAAGGTGTTTTCTATACCATATTAACAAGACAACCGCCGGAGAAATTTATGGAAATCTCTGAAGAATTGGACAGAATTGAAAGCGAGATGAAACAAGAAATGGATAATCGCAGGATAATTAATTTCAGCAGTTGGTCCAAAGAAATCAAAAAGGTCCAGGAAGATTTGGAAACATGGTTTGGACCTGAAGACAAAGAGTTTAGAGTTCTGGCGGATGATCCAATGTTAATTGTACTATAAAACATGCAATCAACAGTTACATTATGGGCAAATATATTTAATGTTGAAATTTTTTAGGCATTGAAGGCAAGCACAAAATTAAGGGAGCATTGGACCCAACTTTTCCAGGAATTTACGGAATATGCAAAAGCACAAAAACATTTTGGGGCTAATCTTAAAGTATTTGAAAAAATTGGGATTAGATTGCACCCTGAAAACGACGAACGAATGTTTCTGCTTGCACATCAAGATGACATGGGACAACTGATCACTGATTTGGAACTAACACTCAGTGACGAAGTTCGTATGTTGGCTGAAACTTGTTTACTATTGTTTGTACTTTGATAAAATATGCATTTTTGTTTAAGCCAAGGAAGATTGGGAGGACATTAAAACAACGTTCCCTGCAAACGTGCCAGATCAAACTAGTCGAGAATTGCTTGCTCTTGAAAACGCCATTAATGGACACGAAATTGACCCTGTGACAAAGCAAATGCTCGAAGGATTTCTTCCAGACACTAATAGAAAAATGGCAATCATAATTAAAAAGTTGAAAAGCATGGAAAGTATTGTAAGTACATGACGAAACTATATGTAAGAAATGTTTTCTAAAAAAGATCTAATTGTTAGGTGGACGATATTGAAGTGGCTGGATCAAACTATGCATTGTATTACATGGACAAACGAAATGAGCTTTACAAGCAACTTAAAAGTTTAAAAAATACCATCAGTTTATATTCTGCCAAAGATGAGCTGTAATGATTATAGTATAATCTCAATAAATAAATTATTCGAGAATTTATAATTTTTGTCGTACTTGTAAATTTATATCACTTATGAATTTCCCGTGATGAAATAATTGTCCATTGTATTTTGATTGATTGACTGGGTTATCATTTACAAATCGAGAGCAAGGTACAAGATAGATTATATGTATCTACTGCTAACTATACTGACAAAATACTGACCAAGTACGTGGTGGAATGTTCCGTTAGTTCTGTACCGTTCAATTTATTTATGGATATTTGAGGAAAAAGTGCTCGCAGAGTGCCAAAGGGAGACATTAACTCATTGGAGTGAGTGCTGATAAAATGAAACTCTTGTTGTCAATTTGTTTGGCCATTTTGGCCATTTCTCATTCCAAGGAAATTGGAACCCGTAATTTCAAAGGGTTTCAAGTCCTTACCGTCGAAGTCACCTCTTCTGCCCAATTTGAGGTCCTCAAGACGTTGTATGAGAGTGACGAATATGACTTTTGGACTACTCCAAGAAAGTTGGGAGCCACAGACATCATGGCCAGTCCCCAACAACTTTCTGTCCTCACTCAAACATTTAAGAGCAACGACATGAAATACGTTGTTAAGATCCAAGACGTTGAAAAGTAATCATTATTATGCCATTTTCATTGTACTTACTTTTAAATATTATAATTTATATTTTTTTTCAGACTGATTCAAGAAGAGCGTGCTACAAGCACACGATCTGGAACAGGCAGAATTTCATGGACAGAATACCCACGCTACGACGATGTATGTTAATATTGATATATTAAAGTATCATTTTATTTTTTATTTTATTTTCATTTGAAAAATATATAAAAATAGATCAAGGAATGGCTTGAGACACTTGACAGTTCCGTTGCCACTGTCTCTGTCATTGGTCAAACTTATGAAGGTCGTGACATTCATGTCGTTAAATTCTCAAGTGGCGGAGCCCCCAAAAAATCTGTCTTGATTGACGCCAACATTCATGCAAGAGAATGGATATCCAGCGCAAGTGCAACTTGGGTATAAGCAATTAAACAAAATGCGTCAATCAATTTAACTGATAACAACTTATTGTGATTAATATTTTAGATAATTAACGAGCTTGCTACCAACTCTCCAGCCTATGCTTCCATTTTGGCAGAAATTGATATTTACGTAATCCCAATGATCAATGCTGATGGTTATGAATATGCTCAGACGGTTGACCGTATGTGGCGAAAGACACGATCCATCCACGCCACCAGCACTTGTCGCGGTTGTGACCCCAAGTTAGTTTTAGTAACTAAAAATTCTTTAATTCAATTGTTCTTTTATTGTTCTCAGTCGCAACTGGAGTTTTCAATTCGGTGGGGAAGGGACATCCTCCTCACCATGCAGTGACACTTTCAAGGGAGAAGTTGCCTTTTCCGAACCCGAAACTGCTGCTGTCCGAGATTTTGTTAACGCAAAGGAGGCTGAGGGCGTCAAGTTCTTGGCGTACATGACATTCCACTCTTACTCCCAATTGTGGTTGCTTCCTTGGGGTTACACTGCAGGAGTTTATCCAGAAGATTACCCAGAACAATTGAGTTTAGGACGGGCCAGCATCGCTGCCTTGAGGAATGTTCATGGAACAATTTACGAAACTGGACAAGGAGCTGATCTCCTTTGTAAGAGTTGCATGCATTTATAAAAGTAATGAAATGTTTTAATTTAAAAAAAAAACGCGATAATAAATTTAGACGGAGTTGGAGGTGCCAGTGACGATTGGGCCAAGGACCACGGTAAGTCAATCAACAATCAATGATAACCAGTAATAATAATCAATTAATCAATCACCAAGGAATCAAATATACTGCGACCATCGAAATGAGAGATACTGGGCGTTATGGTTTCATCCTCCCACCTGCACAAATCATCCCAAATGCTCAAGGTATGCACTTAATATGACAACGCCAATTGAATTTTAAAAAAAAAAAACGTTTATGAATTTTGCAGAGGTTTGGGCAGCTTTACAAGTCGTCTTCCAGCGCGTCATCGAAACCCCAGCCAACTAACAAGCTTTAATTGTAACATGAAATTAAACGAAATAAACTTTGATTCGGAATCAATTATTAGAAGTGTTTTTTGTCTGCGGTTCAATTTAATGACCCCCATTTAAAGCATTTAAACGTTCCAAAACGCATACATCAGTTTATTATAGTTGTCTCATTTTCAGCATCACGTTGCCCTGGGAAATTCAGTGACATTTAAAACTTTCAAATATAATAAGCCGCTGACCGAAGCTACAATTTACTAATTTTCCTCCGACGTTAACTTGAAACGAAATGTCGACGATAACTCCGATTGTTGCTCAGCACTACAACTCCCTGCAGGAGAAGGGAATAGACGCCCGGAAGGACTCGAGAATTTATCACATGAGGGCCTTTAACAATTGGATCAAATCCATGCTCATTAGTTGGTTTATAATAATATATAAACTTGATATCCATGACAACAAATAAATGATTTCATTTTTCTCCCCTCGCAGGCGATGCAATAAAGGAGCTTCCTTATCAGTCTGAGCTGACAGTATTTGACTTGTGTTGCGGCAAAGGAGGCGACATTCAGAAATGGGTGAAGGCAGAGCGCGTGTCCCACGTCGTTTTTGCGGACATTGCCAACCAGAGCGTGGAACAATGCAGGGAACGATTCACAAGCTTACATAAAAAGGGTGGCATCACAAATGCAGAGTTTGTCACAGGAGATGCTACAAGGGTTGGTTACCAATTTAAAAAAATAATAATAAGTAATCCTTCTAACTTTATTAATAATTAACACTTTAAATGTTTCCTAGGAAACACTTTGCGAAAAATTCCGTGACCCCACAATTCAGTTCGATTTGGTCTCGGTCCAGTTTTCATTTCACTATTGTTTTGAATCTCTAAATCAAGCTTTGAAAATGTTGGAAAATGTATCCAGAAACTTGAAAAAAGGTGGCTTTTTTATTGGGACCACCACCAATGCAAATAGGATTGTGTAAGTTGTTTATATCTATATTTAATATATTTTAAATATTATATAAATAATCTAACTTTATTTTCCAGGGCTCGCCTGCAACAACAAAAAAATCCCAAAACTCTCTCAAATCCAATCTTCAATATCAACTTCAATACTGAATTTCCCTTTCCCATTTTTGGGGCACAATATACATTCCAATTAGATGAAGTGGTCAATTGTCCGGAATTTCTCGTCAATTTCCCAACACTTGAAAAGCTAGCATCACGTTTTGGTCTTCGATTGAAATACAAGATGCCATTTGATGAATTTTTCAATACCAAAGTTGTTAGTGGCAAGTTTTTATTAGAGCGGATGCAGGCATTGCAAACTTTTCCACTGGAGGATGGAAGTGCTGGGGATTTTGAATATAAACATGCTGTCGATTTTTTAAGAGATAATCCTTCAAAAGAGCGATTGGGAACATTATCAAAGTCTGAATGGGAAGCTGTTAGTTTGTATGTTGTTTTTTGTTTTGAGAAGGTTTAGATTTACTATTATTAGTTTCTTTTTTTTAATTAATTTTTAATAAAAATAAATCTCCATGGAGAGAAACGTCATAATAATAATGTTGCTGCAAAAAGTTCATTGACTCATAATTTCTTTGGCATTCTTGTTGTAAATCTTCTCTCTCTGCATCAAAAACCGGTCGGCTTAGTGACTCCCAGTCTCTGGAGTGAATGACTCCATGAATTTGTTGAATTTGGTGGTTGCCACTCCCCGAATATAAAAGCCTGAACAGGAAAGTTAACAACGCATTTGGACAAAATTACGGAACGAACAACATGAAGGTTGCCTTGGTGAGCAGTTTTTTTTTCAAAACATTTTTTTTCGGAACTAGAAAAAAAAACTAAACTATTTCCGTCATTTATATACAGCTTCTGGTTTTTGTTTTCTTGGCGGTGGTTGTCATGACCGCAGGCCACCCTCAGAGGGATGAGCGGCTTTTTGGCTGGAGTTGGGAGAAGAAACCGGTCAAAGAGATTTCTGTTACCAAGGGCTGGTGAGTTTTTTTTCTTTTAAATTTTAAAACATAAGACAAAGAAAGAAAGAATATGTAAACAAATGTTTGTTGTCTCAGGGGATGGAAGCGTCCTAGTATTAAGGGGGTGGGTATCTATGGGGGCATTCGAGTGCATCACAAAGACCCTGGAGGCAAGGGATGGGGTGGGGGATGGGGACTCAGAATTCAACAAGGATGGTAAGATTCTATAAAAATATTTTATAATTCCTTTTGTAATGAAAGAAACTGATAATACTTAATTAATAAAATAACAGGGGTTCTATAACTGAAGACGAGCCCCAAGGATGGAGCAAGCCCAGTCATCATGAGGACTCTGGTTGGGGGTGGAAAAAGCCACAAAAGCAAGGTTGGGGCTGGTACCAAGGGGGACATGGGGGACATGACTCTGACGAGGATGAAGGCCATGGCCACCATCATCATCATCACGAAGAACGCTCTGGATATATCCCAGTTTATGCGTCACCACCACTAGCAGCATCATCATCATCATCGTCCATTGAGGACTCTTCGGAATCATCAGAAAATGTATATTTTAGCCCAGACTACTACTTTGAATAAATAAATAATTTTTACAAGACAACAAATTACTCTGACCTGGCACATTTTCATTTTCTCAAAAGTCTCAAAAAGCATGAAAACCTGAAAGTCCCGTAGTGCTTGGTTGGTGTGAGCGTTATAGCAACTCACAATTTCCGGTAGCATATTGCGGTCAGGCGAAGAATAGCAAAGAATCCGTTGAAAATGCTTCAATCCCAATTCAATATCATTGACATGGCAACCATCAAATAGCACGTATTAAGTAAAATACCAAAGATGAGTATAATAAAAACCAGTTTCTCTAGTCTCTTGAACTCTGGCTGAACTTGTTGCTGTAGTGATGACCTGGTATATAAAAGAGGTGCCCACTGTGGGTCTCCACGGATTCCTCTTTTGGTGTTCAGTGGGTTCACAAAATGTTAAAGTATTTGGTCCCCCTCGTGGGGCTCACGGCGCTCTTGTTCGTCGTCGCCTACGCCCAGGAGGACGGAGAAAAGAGCGAGGACCTGGAACAATCAGAGTTCCTCTTCAGGCCCGTCTACATCCGCTACGGATGGCAGCCTTCCCAGGGCTCAGGCTGGAAGGGAGAGGTCAAACAACAAGGGGGCTGGGGTCAGTCTTCTCACTATTAGGGCAACTTGAGAATTGACAGTGCTAAAATTGTGACTTGTTTTATATTAGGACAACCCTATGGCTATGGCTGGGGTAGTTACCACGTCCACGGGGGCAAAAAGAAGAAGAAGGGGAAGAAGAAGAAGAAGAGCAAGAAGAAGAAGGGAAAGAAGAAGGTCAGTGTGTGACCCTTGCTTCAAAATATTCATCTCCTTATAAGTAACCTTTGTTTTTGTTTCCGCAGGAAAAGAAGAAGGGAGGAGGTGATGGATGGGGGTAAGTCTCAATTATAATCAAATATCAAATATTTAACACCTAACTTCATTTCCATTTTGTTATAATTTCCAGATGGGGAGGCGGTGAGTAATCTCGAAACGTTTTGATCTCCAAAGGAGACGCCGCATTCTAATCATTTAATGTGATTCATTAGGTGGCGGTTACGGAGGAGGCGGAGGCCAAGGCGGATATGGAGGTAGAAAAAAAAATATATCAAATAGAACATTGTCTAAAAAAAACTGTTTTGCCTATTTCCAGGTTACGGCGGTATAATTTAGCCCAAAAATGATTAGGGCAAACAAAATTGAACCAACTAATACGTGTTTTCTGCATTTTTAGGCTACGGAGGCTATGAAGAGTAAATTATTCCCTGAAATTAACTTATTCCCAATATTGGCGTAACATTGGCAACCAAAATCTAAATTTGAGAAAAATAAAAAGAATTTTTGTAAAAAAAAATGTGCATCCGTTCGTTAACCTCATTTAAAAACGGGTTTTAGGCATCATCTTTGAAATTGAGATAAAACGGGTAAAAAAAACTTGTTGGACTACTCACTGCCGCATAACTACATAATAAAAGATCATTGTCATGGAAACCACTCCCACTTTAAGTTCATTGACCTCTTTTCAGCCCTTTTTGAGTTTTTGGCATATAAAAGCTGGAGCTTGGTTTGAAGCCGTTTTCATTTGATCTTTGGGCGTCATGGAGAGCGTCAGGTGGATTATTGCTCTGGTTAGTTAATTAATTTTGTTTGGTCATGGACATTTTCATTTTGAAAAAAAATGTGTAAAATTTTCCACAGGCTATTCTGTTGCCTCTAGCAACTGCCCAATATTGGGGCGTTGGCAGTGAGGAAGAAGATGTGGGTGTGGCTCCAAGAGAATTTTACATTCGCCCAAATTACGCCAGAAGATATTATGAAGATTATGAGCAAGAGGAGCCAATTGCTTGGGTGCGAAGGGAAGTGAGGGATGGGAAGTCAAAGTACAAGAGCAAGAGTAAGAAGAAGGGGGGCGGGGGTGGGGGC
>JAQIXN010001860.1:0-14934 GCA_034698145.1 Proisotoma minuta
CTTAAAATTGACAATTCTAGAGCTGTTTTAGTAAAATAATCCGAGCGAAAAAAATCTGTATCGATCTTTTCCGTACATATAGTATACGCATTGTACGAATGTTTAGCTTGAAAGGAAGAATTGCTCGTAATTTATAAGGTAATTATGACATCCGTAAGAGGGAAATGATTGCATTAATTACACGGGATTAGGGAAATTTATCATACAGCACAAAACTTCCAAGTTTTTAAAGCAAGAAAGTTTTACTCCATTTACTTTATTTTAAAAATCCTAAATACGTTGAGAAACTGAAAAAGTGAAAGTTATAAATATATATACTATTTTTCTGTCTTGTGTTTTTTGAATGCATTTTTAACAAAAAAAAGGCGAAATATCAGAAAAGCTATATAAATATGTATATATAAATTATAATCATATAGCAGAAAACAAAGAAAAAAACTTTTGCTCGGTGTTAGAACGATTAAGTTAATTAATTGACAATTTATGTCATTTGGCGAGATGTAAAATGATTTATGAGTAAAGGAAATATATATCTTGTAACTTCCTTGCACATTTTAATTGGTTACTCTGTCCCTTCACAAAGAAATAAAGTTGCGGCCAATTTTAAAAGAAGGAATTACAAGAGTATAACATTTCCTTAATAAAAACTCATTGAATGCTAGCCAAAACTTGGAAAACTTTCTTTGTCAAATAAATGCAAAACTTTACAATTGTTGTGTCCCTTCCAAACTCTTATCAAACAAAAGGCTAATTTCATGCTAATAATAATAATTTCCGAATACATAAATTGTGAATAAGTTTATCCATTTTTACCTGGCAATTTTCCAATTTAACTAAACAAATTCTTTTCAGTAAATACATATTACTTTATTCATACTCTTGGAATGTTGGGCATCATTTAATTATCTTTTGCTTATATACTGCCGCAGCTCTATAGAGCGAGTGACTGATTTGAATATAAATTGCAAAGTCTGCAATTTCCTGTTTTATTGTGGGATGGAAATAGAGACGCAGAGGAGAATTTAGGAGACAGCAACTTGCTTTCCCTGAAATTTGTGCACACTACATCAAGTGATAAGCAAGTTGGACTTTATTCACTTAAATTGATGCTGACAACAAATCATTAAATTAGTCCTCGACTTAATTGCTCCTTAAATTGAATGGGGTAATGTGAGGCACGTAAAGCATAATTCAAGCAAAACAAAGGGTCTCATACTTATAATATGTGTAGGAGTCCATTCTTTACAAATTAAACTCTTGCATTCATCTACTTTCATGGGATTAAAAAGAGGCTGAAATTAAGTTGGGAACATTTAATTTCCACCAGTTCTTTGTAAAAAAAAACAAAAATAAAAGATCCTCCAATTTCTTTCATCTATTTAAAGTAGGTAATTATGCTTGACGATTTGCAGAGGTACATATTTTCGCTATCAGGACTTAAACTTTGCATACATATAATTTATCGTAAAAATTCCATCTCGTTTGGCAATATTGGGGAAGGCGAATTTGGTATGAAGAATGTAGCTTGTGCATAATGGCAATAATGGGAAAGCAAAGCAAATTGCAACCTTGGGAGTTGAAGCAGAGTTTTATCGCCTCCCTTCCTCCTTATTTCGGAAGGTATCTGCTCAGAATCAAGGGACATGGGACGTTGGGTAAATGTTAAGAAGCTGAATATATAATTGCACCTCTTTTTAACTTCCAAAAGCCTTTTCTTATGTAGGTACAATTTAAGGTGGGATTCTCCATCTTTCTTTGACCCTCCAGCATTCCACAAGCCTCTTTGGCAGATAAGTAACAAATCAGGATTGAAATTAGAATATTATCCATATGCACATACTTTAACAAAGTCAAATTAGTTAAGATAGATATGTAAAATGAAATAAATGAGTACAAACCATGACTTTATTTTAGCTCAGCACGACGTTCAATAGAGCGTATTTTACATAATTATTAATAAGTTTTAGACCCTTCTTCCAAGAAAGGTAAAAATTGTATCACGCACGCAATTTAACAAGTTAAAAAGTACTCGTTGAAATAGGCTCTGGGTCCAGTAGTAATTTTGAGATCGGATTGACAACAAGCATAATAATATATTCCCATTTCACAAGTTAAAATCTTAACGCAATCATGACCCCAAATTGTTTTTACGTTTGTTTGACCCTGAGCATCTTTTGTTTTGCTGTTTCCATCAACGCTGAGCCCTTGAGAGATCCCAAACTGCTTTCTGCAATTCCTGCATCATTAGGAGTCGGAAATCAGAATGAGGGTTTGATTCCAATTGCTTCAGAGGAAGATCAGACACTGGATAAACGTACTAAACGTGAGTGATTATACATATATTTTTGGAAAATGTTTTCATTGTTTGAGTCAATTTGCTTTGTTAATAGGACACGGGCATCACGGGGGACATTGGGGTGGGGGACGATGGGGCGGTGGACACTGGGGCGGTCATAGGAGACATCATCATTACGGTGGATATGGAGGTCAATATGGAGGTTTATTCGGGGGGTACGGAGGATATTTTGGATAAGAAGAAAGCGAATCCCAGTCTATTGATCTATTATTTAAAGTTTTTTAAGAAAGTTTGACATATTATCGTCTCGTTTTATAATAAATTCCATAATCTTTGTTTATATGTATAAAAATGTGCGTTGTCTTGTTTAATGGCATCATACGCATAAAGCTCGATATTAAATTCAGTACATGTTTAGTTTCATCACACAAAAAGACATGGAGCATCATCCTACTTACTTCTTGAGAAAGTTATTCAAGAGTCATAAATAGCAGAGAAGAGAATTTGCCAACAGTCGATTTTTAGGAGATATTTGAAGAGGTTATAAATGGACGTGTGGTTTTTACGAGAAACCCAACTCTCAAGATTTTTGTGCAAAGGTAGTATTTGGTTTATGCATTCGTATTCGTTCAGCCAACTAAATAAATATGAGTGACAGAAGTCGGAAGGGTTCTGGGACAAAATAAACTCCATTTATTTCCTCAGAAAGGAGTCCACGAAAATTTGATTTTCATCGATCCCTTCCTAAAAAAAAATGTTTTTGCTTTGGCAGAAAAAACGGATATTTAGTTGGCTTTTTTTACACATCAAAAAGTCTTGTTGTTTGGCTTTGGCTTGTCAACTGTGAAATTATCTAATTTATTATTTGAATGAATAACGTGCTGATAATAATAAACAATCTTTTAAAATACAAATTTTAAGGAGCATGTACGTATTCATCTAGGGCTTATATAACTTACGTAAGTATCTGATTTTGTAACCTTTTATTATTAGAAAGGGGGAAAAAATCATCGATACAATGTGAAATTGTCACAATTGCTCATCCCTCTCCAATAATAAAGGTTGAAAACATTTATTTGGAGTGGAAGCATTCAACTCCAAAATGTTTTCTTGAATTGGACCTCAGTTAACAATGGAACTCAGTGGTCCATGGTAAAAAATATTACGTATCTATTTGGTAAGCATTATATAACCGTCGAATATATCAAATTTCAGGCATGATTTACTACGTTTTGTGTCTCCGGGTCTTTTGTGGTTTTGTATTTTGTATTGCTCTCTATTGATATCAAAAAGTAAAGATGACTTAAATGGCAAATGAGCAGCAATAAGTTGGACATTTTCTTTATGTAAATGAATACAATTTGATACCACTTCAATTATGAAAATCGAGTTGATTTTTCTAAAAAGGATTTGACTGACAGAAATTCTCATTTGTGAAGTGGAATTAAGTGCATACATTTAATTGTGTAGCTCAACAATCAAAGAATGAGATTTTTTCCCAAAAAAATATTTGGGAAAGATGCAAACAATGTAAGTAATGGAAGGTTTTGCGTGTGAGAAAGAAGTTGGATCGTCCAACGGTCGAAATGGAGCTGGAGATAAAACAGAGTGTCATAAATCTTGTTCTTTTTTGTCATCAGTTTGAAATCTTTATGGGCCAGAAAAATACAAGTCTAACTACAGATATTCTTTGCTCTTTCTTCCCTTTGCCCTTTAGATAAGTAAAAGGCTCAAGTTCGTTAGACGAATGCGGATGCATATATCGTATATTATTACAGTAAACTAAGATAAAGACAGTAAACATTGTTTTACTTTTCTTTGTTATAAATAATCAGCAGATGATACAATGGGAAACTCAAACTCAAGTGGCTTAGAGCTTGAACCAAATGTTTAGTCGGTTTAATTTTGGCTTGTTCATGCAAAAGGATTCGGCCTCTTTAGAGTAAAAGTAAGACCCCGTTGACATTTTCTTCTTTTCGGGCTGCAGTTTTAGTATTATCCCACAATTTCATGAGGTTGAGATACGATATGAGATGACTTATTGCTCTGCTACCTTATTTGGCAAAGGAACTTAATATTAAGAGTGGAAATCCATCCGTTCCTTATAAAATACTGCATTAACTTTGCCTGAGCTTTCTTTGTAAAAAACAATAGTTCTAAATACATATATCAATTCAATATTTACCCTAATTTTCCGCAATTCGGCGAAGCAACTAATGCATAAACATTTTCAATAATCCAAGTAATGTTGATATCATCTAACGTGAAAGTCTAAAATTTCAATATTTACTCAAAATTGAAAGAGTTCATTCTTCCGCATCCAGACTCCATGCAATGAAGTCCCATGTCACAGTGGGACAATCCCAAAAGTTTTCCACTCCCAGAACACGCGTACATTTATAAACTTTGACTCAAAAGCTTTTGCTTTTTGAATCCATCGAGGCCTTGGACAGGAAAATAATTTATTGAAACTTAGCACAAGAAAATTTCGCCATGCCACTGAAAAACATCCGTATCTACCACATTGTTGGGATCCCCACAAAGATCCAACTTTTAGCTTCATTGTGAGCCAATTTTACAAGGTTTATAATCAAGGAGAAAAGGAGTTTGTGGTTATCATTAAAGTGTTGTTAGTGGCTGATAAAATTAAGAAAGTGGGGTAAAGCAACACCTCATGTGAAAGTTTAAATGACAGATCAGTGTATGATATTTGTATATCAACCCAAAACTGTTGTAAATATGTGAATAACCTCACCTGTGCCAATATTTGTTGGCCAAGTAGACACACGTTGATAGTTTATTTTGTTGTAGAAGGTAAAGTGTAAGTTGCGGTTAAGTTTGCACTTTGTAGCTCTTGTAAAAGTTGGACGAAATGAAACTCACCGTTTTATTTGAGTAATGATATAGGCTTCTTCACACGCCTAGAAATTTATGGCACAGTAAAAGACTAAAGACTTCTTTTATTTACTTAGGTTAAGTAACTTAAGTCAAAAGAAGGGGGAAAACGTTTCTTGGCCCAGTTAAAGACCACAAAGTCTTTGTGTTAATAGAGTGGAGGGATAACATACGCAAAAGTGGATGAATGGACTGCGGCTTCAACTATTCATAACTTTCCCCATTCTTATTACTTATCGGATATAGGTATAAAACTGCGTAAGGAAACATGAGCTATTTAAGTAGGTATTTAAACTTGGGATTAAGTAGACCAACGGATTATCCTCACTCTATTAAGCTAATTGAAGGTTGACAAACTCACTTTCTCCACAAATGATTTCATTTCGGTTTCGGGGAAACATGAGATTCGTACAAAAGATTGTCTTTTATCATCAGAACAAGATAACTGCTTTTCAAATGCATTTATCTTTAGTCCTTAGCCTTTGGTTCATTTAGTTGGTTAATACAGGAAATAAATTAGATGAGGATGAAAAGAAACTTTTCTATAAACTGGTAAGAGATCAAGTGGGAAGAAATAAGAATGGAGCTCTATCAGTTTTGAGTGCTGGAGTTGTGAGTGGTGGAAGATAATAGGATTTTCTCCCACAGAATAAAAGACTCACTTCGTTTATTTGGAATTTGCAGAAGGGAAGGAGAGAGAGAGGAAAAGTCAGCAAATTAGGAAATATCATGGAGCTTATATCAACTTTCACCACCCACATAAAATATTTATATGGGACAATCTTTTTGCTTCAACAATCAATTTTGGGTATACTTATGATAGACATTGGTTTGTATTTTAAACAATTTTGGGATTGGTGATATGAAAGACAATTTAGGACAAAGTTTGCAATATTTGTTTATTTTTCTTACAAAAATTGTGACATTTGGATAATTTCGTGGATGGCTATTTCTCTTAGAGTACAATAACATATTTCAAAAGTAGATTTACTCGTCATTAAATTATAAATAATTATCATTGTTATCACTTATATTTCTACTTAAAACGGCCACATTTTGTATACAATGAGTAGGTATATTCAATATTTGATTTCAATATTTATATTATAAATACCTTATAGTTATATGTATATTTAGCACATTATCTTAATACTATTGATAAATTAAAATAATAGATATCTTTAGTGAAACTGGATTAAATTGATAACAGGTTGAACTAGTGAGTTGTGTTGTAACTGGAGATGAAAGGGATGGAGTTCAACTTTCAAGGTTCTTACGGTATATGACCATATATATGACCCCCACTGGGCAGTTTGGCTTTATTGTTTGGATGAAGTCTGCTTTGGCTTGGCTCGTATTGATGGAGATATCCATTGAGCTGAGGTGAATCACGTACAAGCCAAATGGGTTACAATTGCGGAACAATGTGTTGACTTTCACCAAAAGAAAATCCGATTTGATCGATCGCATGTCATAAATCACGCACTCTTTTCACTCACTTTAACTTACAACAAAGTCATTCAACACTTTCCCCACAAAATATCAAACTTTTGCTACCCAGCAATCATATATAGATACCTCAACCCAAATATTGGGCATGTCATGTCATGTCGGTTAAGAAAGACGACAACTTTGTGACATGTCAATTTACAATTTGTGTATAACTTTGAGATGGGGATAATAATACATATTATTTGTAACTTGTCTCTTGTTGCGTTGTTAATTTATCATCATACATATGTATATCTCTAGGATGAATAAAATGATTGACAATTGGCAAAATACACTGTTTCCTACTGACATATCCGATTTTCCCCTTTCTCTTCTTATTTTTTTACAACTCACATTCTACTTGCTTTCTTCCTTTTGTTGCTTTATATATGATTGGCAGGATTAGCACAAGAACTGAATAGAATTTGAGCATTTCATTCCATTCTCAAAATAGTGGGTCAAACCCCGTCCGTCCATTGCATCGCATTGTTGGAGAAAGTTGTAGCTACAATTCCTAGTTCCGTTTAAAGAGGATGAGTGATTAATCATAGTAGAAGCGTATATTAGTAGATTCCCTTTGTCTATTGAGTCCTCGGCCTAGCGTCATTGTGGCCGGAAGTGGAGGACTAATAGAACTAATAGAAGCACTTGTCATTGTATTGGGACCAGAAGTTAACGTGGCGACTCCTCCAAAGCTCCTCCCAAGCTCATCACCAGCTGAAGAAGCTGAAGAAGCCTTAGCTCCTGGCTTCCGGAGAATGGAAGGAGGAAGAATTGTGGAGGGAGCAATGTCGTCCATCACCACACTTAACTCATCAATATCACTTAACCTTCCAGCGGATGTTAATGGTCCTGCGGAGGAAGAGGACGGAGGCTTGGTGCCCGGGCATCCAGCTCCAGATAATGACCCGCTCCCACCTGACCTCCCCACCCAAATCTTTACCACCAACACTGCAGAGACTATCACCATCCCACAGCACGCACTGCTGATTGCTATGTACAGCCACAGTTTGTCCATATTCCCTAAAGAGACGTATTCATATATACCTTACTTTTGTCATTACAAATTCAAGAAAGGAGTTCTCGGGAAACTTAAGTTTCGAATGATTATTATCATAGGTCTATGTAGGGCTAGGGCGCAATTAAAATATGTACTTGGGGAAAACTCGTTGAATGCAATATTGCTCAAAATCTTAAAGACAAACAAAATCAATGTTGTACAGCTCATTTTAAGCCAGGCTTCGTGACACTAATAGAACTTTGGAAGCTCCCCTTCCAATCCATGGACTAGGCAATCAAACAATAGACAGGCATTTGCATTTGCATGACAAACAAGAAGAAATATTAATTTCCTCATGGGTGTTGGCAAACTCAAAATAATAAAGATGAAATGCAAAATCAAACAAAACAAAATAAACTTACTGGAAATAAATTCGTAGGAGTGAATCCCTTGTGAAATCAGGTAAATCAAAAACATGTCTTGGGAATTATTTGGATTTACAGCATTGGCATTTCCTGAAATAAGGTCCACATCGTTTTGCACTTGCACCGCAGAGGATTTTATTGAAAATTGCTTCCTTCTCATTGATTTCTCCTCTGCACAAATTTAACAGGTGATAAAACATAATAAATGATAACAAATAAATAAACAAGTCAAAAATTGTAAGCAAAAGTTAATTAAATAGTTGCAATTGTTACAAGCAAAGCGAATAAAACATATTGTTGTTGGACAATGGATCGAGTTAAAGGAATTGAGGCATTATTACAACATTAGTTTATAGTTGAGTGGTCATCATCCCAGTGGATTATTATTTTTTACAAGCACACATTTTGTTTACTTTCACTTTCCACACAAGACAAGTATTAGTAGCTAAAGTGAAAGAAGGACAAAGCTGTAGTTGGTTGTAATAACCGTGTCATAAAGTTTGAAGTAAATGGCAATATGTGTAATCCAATATGCAGTAAGGTGTTCATACCGGAAGAGTAGCTCTTTGAGGTAGTGCTCGGTTTGGATGTCAGGTTGACCCATCCCTTGGATTTAGAGTGATCTGGGGAGTAGATTGAGGGCTGTTCCACGACCCCACCCACCGGATCCCCAGCCTCGTATTCAGTCTCATCCTCAAACATCTCATCCGGCTCCGGCTCCCCTTGATATTTCTCTTGTAATACTTTTCTTGGTACTATAAGTTGGGAAAAATGTTGTTTATACATAGTTAAAATAGATGAGAATTGATTGAGGAGTGTGGGTGGGCAAAGGAGGCTCTAGCTCTTTGAAATGTATGTTTCACGGACTAATAAGCTTCAATGCGCGTCTTTCCTATTTGGAAGACATCCATTAAAAGTTATTTTAAGGGAAAATGAGTTGCGTAGTTGTCCTATTTTAAGAAATTGGAAACACAACAGTCGTCAGCAATTAAGATAAAGATAAAGAAGTGTACATTTTTCTGCTCCCGTGAGTCTACTTAATTTTTTAATGGTTTGTTTCAAAGGATGCAAATGCGGAGTGCATGGTGGTGAAATGAGTAAATGCTGAGTAAAATGGTTGATATTTTTCCCCTTTAAGAGCACACAGTTTGTCCTAATTGGCTAAAGTAATTTGGCGTAATACTTACCACATGTGTATATAACCTTCAGGTATGCGAAAGACTCGGGTCGACAGGGACTTCCAAAAGTGGCCTTATCCACGGAGAGACTGCAACTTCGCTTCCCGTGACACATTTGCATTACACCCTCAGTAGAAAATGAGCTCAGACAGGCTGTGAAACATAACAACCAGGTAAAATATGGGAAAATAAAGGAGGCTACAAGAATTATAGGATAATGTTAAGTATATTATGTTGTACAATATGTTATGTGGCCTCAGATCAGCGACTCTATAATGGGACAGTAAACATAACTGAGAAAGTCATTACATTCTCGTTTACCACAAATCTCCCGAGCAGTACACTAAATGTCCCATTACGTCAACCAACTACATGTTGTAAATTTCTCCCAACCTCAACCCTATATACTTTAAAATTTATCTACCTCTGGCCATTACAATATGTGGACAGTCAAAGACGTGGATGCATCAAATACTTGGAAAAGTTTACTCAAATAGTTGTTGTTTGCAAAACACAACAAAGTGCAACTCCCTGCAAGTTTTAAGGCTAAAATGCAATGCAATGCAATGCAACGAGGGGAAAGGGGGCGGAAAAATTTCTTTGACTGTTACAAATTAGGAAGGAATTTAAACTATTTCCCCCAACTTTTGGTTTTATGGCTATGCTCTGGCCTCGGAATCTCAGAGTTTGTTCAGGTCTCGTACTAATAATCCCCAAATTTTTACCCTTCACAAAGAGATGTCTGCAGAATAAAGAATTTGAATCCTTCTCAAGTGTTTGAGATGTTTCAAATTAGCCAACAGCCAAACTTTGCTTTACCTTCATTTATTTGACAGGTGACAAGAGCAAGTTAGATTTAATAAAAACTTGCCCACATAAGTATTACATATCCCAACTTTTCCCTTTATTATGATGCCATAAGCCAAAGGCTGAGTGAGTTAAAGTCATTTTGTCTCTGACTGATGGGGTTGCCCTCCTGTATATTGATTGTCAAATCCAAAAAGTTTCTCCCACTCTCTGCTCGGAATACTTATTATTTAGTGGGAGAAATAGATTTCTCGGGTGATTTAATGGAAGAATACCAAAGAACTTTCTCTGATGGCACCAAATTGGGGGAAATACAGATATTTGAGTTGAATGAAAAGGGGAAGACGTAGGTAAAAGGCAGAGTGGTTTGGACTTTTAAAGAAAGGCGTGAGGTAGTTAATATTAAAAAGGTTTGGTTTGCATTGAATTGTCTTCAGATGTCAAAATGTGAAGCTCAATTTGACTTTCTCGGAACTATCAAAAGTTTGGCTCATTGTACTTACTTTTGGGTTCAATTAATTTTCTGGTTGGGTTAATTTTAGATTGGAAAGCAATTAATCAAAATCTGCGTGACAAAAGGGCTGAATTTTATGCTAAATGAATGAAAATTTAGTTATTGATATTATTGCTTACATTCTTCAGGTACTCCTGAGGGCTGGGGACATTGAGGACTCTCGTATGCCACTCTCCCGTAGTTTGCGCTGTAAATTGCCAACCGAGAGGTTCTATTGCATTTCAATTGGATTACCTCCGCTTCACAGCCGATCACACCTTTAAATTCACCTGAAAGCAGAGAAAAGGTTCAGTTTAGCAACTTCATTATAAATGTGGAGCACGACATCAAACCACGTCCATAAATCTATTTAATAAAATTGTATAAAATACTTGTACCTCCCACTCTCTCTCATAACATTATTATTATTTCCAATTCCAATGATTGAAGGTCAGGATCAAATTAAATTGATGGAATATTTAACCCCAAAGGGCATCATTTTATTTTATTCGGAATGAGTTCTGGTCATTGTTGTAAACAAAGAATTGGATGGAATCAATAAAATCAACCGAAAGAATCTGAAAACAGATTCAAGGACTGACCTTAAGTAAACTGTCTCTTTTACTTTCTCTCAGAAACACAAGTTTGTTTACTTCCTCTTCTGGAAGCAGCTACTTTCATGATGAAAATAAACTGTTATTAAGAAATATAGAAGAGAAGCATATAATTTTGTGAGAGGAAACTTTTGTTGACATCGACCATGGAATTGGAGGGCCAATGGAAAAGTTTCTTTACAACACTTTCACCAACTGCCCATCCAATATAACACAATACACACGATATATATTTGTAATAAACATATCCCTATTTGCTTTGCAATATATCGTACATCTAACCATACTTTTTTACATGCTAAAATTTAAAATTCCTCACCAAACATTCAACTTTCTGACTCTTCAAACATGTATGGATGTAGAATAAGAGGGAGCACTTGAGAAGCCCTGAAATTATTCGTCTTGAAGAATTTGAGGAAGTGAAAGCGGAGCCAAGTGCAAATAAATGGTTAGAGCCGTGGTATTCATTCTTGGCTCTGTTTGTACTATGTCACCGCATGGATGGGACATGGCTAAATTTTCAAATTTTTCCCTTAACAATTTCCTTCGACTACAAACTGCTCATTCTTTTGGTTGAATTGAAGAAGTGTTCGTTGACCAATTTTCTTGGGAGTGGAGTGGGACCATTAGCAGCCAAGGATAAAGAACAACTTGAGTGTCTCACACTCACTGTCCTGTCCAATTCAATGCTAATAGATTGCATGCAATTGAAATTGGCTTCCGTTCAAACTTCAGCCTCCTTTCATTGGAAATTGTCCCTGCTTTCTCCTTTCAAATTCAGAGGATCCATAGCATATACAGAGGGTGTAATGAATACGGATCCTTAAGGGTTCAAAGTGTAAGTAGATGTATATAAGTATAGTATAGGGGGTGTGTGGGTGTGATTCAACTTATTTTCAATCTATTTGTCCATCCACTCTGGAAATTGTCTCCTCACACAAACTGAGAATGACAATTGAACCAAATGCCAAATTGTGTAGTAAACTTTCTCGACCTACTTAACTATTACGTTAAATGGGAGAGTGGTCATAATACATCCTTAACACCAAACAAGACTGCATTACATAGTCCACCTTCTCAAACATGGATATACCCAAATTTCTATAATCCTAGTTAGTTAAGAAGATTTTATCAACCTTCCCAAAAGTTCATCTTTGGCAGAGAAAGGTAAATACTTTGAGAGTTAGTTTGGAGTTAAAATCGGATTATATCTTGAAGAATGAAGACACTGAAGAAAAAATATCATTGAAAACAAAGCCAAAGCCGTCAATCACATTCAGAGGAAGAAGTCAATAAGGAGGGATGTGGAAATCGTGCAGTGAGTTTGTGAATAGACGATTACCATGCTATCAAAATCAGAATCCCAATCAGCTCTTATGCTTCCCTATGACGGAGTGACACAGCACAGGCTCAATTTCCCCCCATTCATTTTCACAAGACGGAGAGCTTAGCTTAGGGAAAGTCAACAAAAGTGAAACGACTCACTCACTTGCACGCATACATAATCCCTTCAAAACTTTGGATTTAAATTCAAACATTTTACGCTTGGCCTAAAAGAACAAAAACTGCTCCTCACTCCAAACTATTCAAGGAGAAAGTATAATTTCCTTGGGGGCAGGAACAGACACTCACTAACTGGAAACTCTAAATCAATACATTTCCGACACACAAGAAATTAAGGGTGCAAGCAATGGAGATATTAAATGAGATTAGCAATACAACATAAAATACAGGAGAGTAGGAGTTAATGGATGAAAGAGCAGTGGCAGTGGCAGTGCTTTCTCTTTTTTCCCTAGGTTTTGGATCAGTGAAGGGGAATTCGGTCTGCAGTGATATCTGATATTGATGACACCACTTCTATTCATTCCTTCAATCCGCGGAAATAAATCTTTGCTAAACTAAAAAAAAGTTGAGCCAAGACCAACTTCTCTCAAGATTTACACTACATAAGTATAGAGACATACTCAACACTTGCCCTTTTTCCCCACTCTCCAACTCTTAATAGCTTCCAGACATACAAAGCTTAGGCGTTCAACCAGAAAATTTCTTTCGCATTAGATAATTTCCTCTTTGTTTTTATACTGTTTCCCTTTCTCTTAAACTAGCCATTTTCATGGATTAGTTAACTACAGCTTTCAATCTTTTGACCAGTTTACAATTTAAAAGTGAAACCAAGTAGTGGGCAACGCAGAAAATGTTAAATTAGTCACTTTTGCTGAATGTTTGCATCAGAATCAGCGAGAAAATTCTGCTGGTTTCTCCCCAACAAGCAAACCGATGGAGTTGGAGATGGAGAAAGTTTTTCGTGAATGAGCAAAAACATTGAGGCAGAATTTCCACAAGAATCCAGGCTTTGATTTCGTTGGTCAGTTTGTTTGGGAAGTTGGACTTTGTGCTTTATCATTTTATGTCGTTACTTACTATCAATACTCATACTTGTTAGGAATGAGGGGACATTAACTCGTGAAATAGTGGCGCTGGGGATGAGTGTAATAGACAAAAGAAATGAGGGATGGGTTAACTTACTAGGTCTGCATTTATAGGCAACTTCCACGAATTTGCGGGAACTGGGACAAGGGTCTCCGCCGAACGTTCCGGGAGAAGTTTGGAACTTGCAGAATCCCTTCTTTTGACACATGGCCACAATCTTTTGAAGCAGCTCGTACTGAAATATGGGAAATATTATTAGGCAATGCATTTTATAATTAACAACATTGGATGTGTACTGCTCATAATAAAAACAATGCAATGGGATGAATATTTGCAGATTTCTCACTTTATGCATAACTTGAGAGAATTGCCAAGAGTATGATTTTTGGGACATAATTTTCTCATAAAAATGCAGTAAAATGAGACACTAAAGCAATATTTTATGAAAATAAGATACTCATCCCTTATCCTAAAAGAGTAGAAGGACTTTTCAAATTTCTTTCTTTTATTGCCCAAGATGCTCGCCCTAGTTCCTATTATTGACTATATACCCAAACTTCTTGTTTGCCAGTTATATGTGTGTAAGAGTAGATTTAAAACTTGGGTAGAGGAAAATCTAAGATAATAATCTCAAAGAAAGACAAAGAGAGAGTTGGTCATTCCGTTTGTTCTTTGTATCAACTCTGTTACCTTCCTTTTTTATGATTTCTTTATACCATTTGATATTCAGTCCAAAGTGGATTTGCAGATCATTATTTTAAACTTCATAGTCATCACTAAAAATTTGCTCTTCTTCATAAAATTTTGGAATTTTACTTGTCTCCGACCTGAATTTGCAATATTTCCACTAAGGATACTTAAAATATTCGTTCGATGAAAGGAAAAAGAGGGGATCATGTGTGATAAACTTTATGCGCACATTTCTGCATAAAAACTTTCGTGTCTGGCCTGTTAAAAAGGTCAAAAAGAGATTTGCATGCTAACTGCCAAATTTACATTTGCTGTACCAATCCTTATCTAAATGAATATTCCTACAAACAAAACCACAACTGTAAATTTACAAATCAATAGTGACAGAAACAGAGGCTAATTTAAGGAGAAAGTTGTTGTATTTTGCAATAATTCAAACCACCAAAGTTTTCACTTTGTATAAAACAAAGAACAATATTTTTACCTGTATGGCACTTGGTAATATGCAAGTATTATTATTGTGCGGATTTTTTATGGTATCAATCAGCTCGGGATAATTTTTGATTTCCTGTTGACATAAAGAAGGGGAAGGAGCACTATCTCCATACTGAAATG